>BJCM01201956.1:0-11519 GCA_018326385.1 Flaveria bidentis | reverse complement strand
TTTGACTCTATAAAGCTTTGTGTAGGCATTCTACTATTGGGGGGCACGTTGGGCTTTCATCTAAGCAAAACAAGTTGCCCATTCAAATTTCTTGATATCAATGTTTTCATCTAAATCTTGGGCGGTGCTTTCTTCTATGTCTTTTTCTTTTTCAACTTCATCCAGCTTCTCAAAAGTACCACTGTCGAATGTTTCACCCAAGTTGGGGATAACATGTCCGTCCAGATCAGTGTATTGAGGATAATGATCAGCAGTGACATCCTCTATCTCAATTTCATCTACATCGTTAAGCTCATTGTCACTTGTCACATCAACTGTAGGAGCATCTTTGACCAGCTCATCCAGATTCAGCCTGAATATTTCAGCCAACTGTTCATCCGTCAGGTGGTGTATGATCTCTCACTCCTCTGGTGTGTAGCTCACAGACCTTCTAACTATCCCTTGCAGATCAAGAATCATGGTTAATTGAGTCTTGACCTGCTGAAGGGGTTGGACATCAAATTCATCGGTCTGTTGAGCTACATCTATTTGATTAGACATTAAGCATATCACACATAAGTCATTATATAAAACACCAAGACATAAACAAACATAAATGTTCAATAATTACATTAATGTAATATATAATTCAAGTACAAAAGTTTTACAAATAAATCTAATCATTACTTTTGTCTTGATCCTTATGTTCTTCTATTGGAGGCGTTGAGGATGAGGCTCCTTGATCTTGGCTACATTTGGTCCGCCTCTCTTGAGCTTGAGGAGAGGCTGATGCAACAGGATCACCTTCCTGGTCATCCTCGTCCTCTCTATCTTTCCCGCTCGGTCCACCCTCTCCAACATCCTCCTTAGAGTCATCTTCATCCTCCTCCTCCTCCTCCACATCATCATCATCATCATCACCATCATCTTCTTTGATCTTTAATGGCTTAACACCTGCTCATTTGGACTTGTAAGCGCATGGTGGACACGACTTAAAGCCCTCTCATACTAAGCATTTTTCTCGCTCAGATGCACGATCTGCTTAGCTTAGGCTGCATTTACCGCCATCATCTTGTTGAGCTGAGTAGCCCACAGCTCATCAGTGGCGAGCAGCCTTAGCACAATGTTGTTTAAGTTAGTAAGTTGTTCTTCTAACCCGATATGGGGTAGAGTGGGTCCTGTGGTGAATGTAGAGTTAGTAGGAGGACCTGCTTGGTGGCTAGTGGTCGTGGTAGTGGATGTGGTTAATTTGGGAGGTGGAATGTAAGTGGGATATGGTGGAATGGTTGTGGTAGTGGTGATGGATGGAGTGGTAGTGGCTGTGGGAGAAGTGGTGGTGGTAGTGGTGGCTGTAGTGGTGCTGACTGGAGTAGTGGTAGTGGTGATGACTGCAGTGATGGGTGTGACAGTGGCAGTGGTGTCAGAAGAAGTAATCAAAGTGAATCTTGGCCTCTTGCTCTTCGTCCTGTAAGGCTGGACCATCCTCTTCTTCCTGGATCCCTTTGCCACAAGCGCTCCCCTTTGGCTGTTGGGCTGGTTAGGGGTGTAAGAAGGATTTGTGACATTGGTAGTGTCGCCCTTAGACTCAGCCTGACGTCCACCAACCGCCCTGATCCCTCTCTCAGTGGCCACTACTCGGCTCCTGACCATTCGTACCACATGCTCATTATCTGTCTCTTCTTCTTCCTCTATCAGAAAATCCGGGTAGACAGCAGCCTGCTCAGATCCACCTGGAGAAGAAGAAGTACTAGTGGAGGTGGTGAAGATATAGTAGTCGTATCGGTGGCCCTGAAGAACTGGGACCTATATTTCCCCCACCTTGATCGTCATCTTGGTCATCATCATCGTCATCGACATCGGATGTGGCAATCATGAAGGGCTCAGTATCTGAATCATTGTCATTGTGGCGCCACCTCTTACGACAGGGTGCCATGTAGTCCTCATGGGCCAGGTGTCCAAACAATCTCCTCACAGGGGGCTTCACCTGCTTTTCCTTGTAAACTTTCAACCTCCCAAATGTTGTGTCCTCCATAACATCCAGAACGACAACATCATCCCTTTCTTTTGGTAGCGAAGGAGCTTCTCGTCTATAATCATCTGTAAGAAACGTGGATACATACAGAAGCCTTCCTCGCCTTTAGCCTTAAGGTTCTTGATCTGATAGGAGAAAATCATGCGAGAGAAACTGAACGGGTGGTTCACTAACAGTGCAACGTATGTATTCTAGATTTTGTCGGACGACTCATCAAATCCTCCACGCTTGGAGGCTATACTCTTCAGGATCACATGTGCCAAATACTTGAACCGAGGGAACATGTTTCTCTTGTTTAGTACACCGGCATTTAAGTCAACGGCATACTTGATCCTCATAAAGAATCCCAGTCAGTCAGGGGATGTAACTTAGTTCGGCAGGCTCCATCCTCAACCAGATCTAAGACCCGCCTCAGATCAGCCTCAGTAATCTCGATCCCTTGACCAAAAATGGAGCTCTGTATACGGTGTGGCTCAATGGACCTATCTACCCTGACGCTTTCCCAGAAAGGCTGCTGAATGGATCTATAAGGTGTGAAGGGGACAGAGATGGCCTTGAAGATCCTTGATCTGCTCAGAAAGGCAATGATCCCTGTGAAGTCAGAAGCATTCCTGGACAAAGGATCAAGGTGAGCATATATGTTGTGCTTAGTGCTCATAGTCCACCTAGCAGCCATGTTGCTACAACACAAGAGACATATACGTTAGATTTATGAATCACAGAAGACAGTTGAAACTTAAACTGTTTTAGATCAGTTTGATTTAACCATGCGATTGAACCATAAGACTGAGTTCAGTTGTGCAATTGAGCCTTCGGCTGAGTCAGTCATGCGATTGAGCTTGCGACTGATCTGAGTCGTGTGTTAAGCCATGCGGTTGAGTCAGTCGTGCGACTGAGTTACCGAATGATACATTCGTGCAATTTATTCACATGTCTGACTCAATCGTGCGACTTAAGCTCATTCGGAGTGTCTATTTGCATACGATTCTCTTCGGCACTCCAACATCAAATATTGGTTAAAGATTGATGTTAGACGTCGTGTTTAGACTCACTTGACTCGCAAACACTCTAAATAGCACCTAATGTCCTTTAATTCAACTATTTTGTCCATTTAAGTGGTCTTTTTGAGTAGTCTTATTGATTTCTTGAGTTTAACCAATTTGGTCAATTAGGTTTGATTTGACGCTTCATTATGATCGATTTTAGTCACAATGTACCTGTAGATGATTAGCACAACCGTTAGAATCATAATCAATGAGTAATCAAGGAAAATGAAATTTTGGCAGAGTGTCTGCATGTGAGATGTGTTTGAGAGCTTGAAGGATGGTAAAGAATGCGACCGAACAACCCTTCTATTTATACTCTTTTAAAGTACAGTCATGCGACTAGACTCATGCTCATGCTTTAGTCGTGAGACTGAACCCATACTCATGTTTCAGTCGTGCGACTGAACCCATACTCATGCTTCAGACGTGTGATTGACTCATACTTCTTCATCCACTCGTACGATTGGCTCAGTTTTATGGTCCAATCGCATGGATGTCTCATACTCATGGTCCAGTCGTGTGACTTGCTCATACTTATAGTCTATTCATGTGACAGGCTCATACTTATGGTCCAGTCGTGCGATTGACCCATACTTATGATCCAATCGTGTGATTGACCCATGGTTATGATCATGACCTCCCAAACTTTCAAACACTTAATGTTTTACCTTTTGATATTGAACATTATGACCGATGATCATCTCAGACATGACCTTTTAGTATAAACTGTTTGATCACCTCAGACGTGATCCTTTTAATTTATAAAATGGATTGGTCACCTAAGACGTGACTCATTTTAATTTTAAACATTTTGGTCACCTCAGACATGAACCCTTTTGAGTGAGTGATTCATAGATTAATTCTAGTTGTAGAGTTTGACATCTACATAAAAAAATACTAGAAAACAAAATTTTGAAAACACTTTGAAATTTAAAACAAAACAAGATATATTTTTGTATTTTTGATTCGAGATGGCATTAAACCTATTAGAGTACATATAACCGATTTTACTTCTTGGACAACACAACTTCAAGTTAATTTTATCAAATCTGGAATGATTCATTATGGAATTATACAGGTATATCAGAATCATTTGTGACATTTTAAAATACCATTTTGATGCTAGATTCTTGTTTTGACCGAGAGTCAATAGCAGTTTTAGGAAATCATACTAGAGCTATAAGATGCACACAATGATTTTGACTGTCAAGAACTACAGCTCACGATGATTGTTAGTATCTTTGTCCACTTAAATCCATACATAGATTTTTGACACACATTGGTGATGAGTTAAGGTTTAATTATTTCAACAAGCATTTGTGGATCCCACACTTATATGGTAATCAACATTCCTCAGGAGATTTTTGATCGGTCTACGAGTATATTTCAAGAAAAAACTATTCTAAGAGCTTTCAAATAGATGTCAAGCCTCAGGTCAGTGCAATCGCATAATAGAGAGGCGCAAACAACAATAAATTCTAGAATATTTAGGTTATGCTTATCCTCAGGTCAGTGCCACCGCACAGTAGAGAGGCACACAAACTATCTTCTTGTTAAAGCATTTATTTTTTTCTTTTGCACATAACGCACCAACAACAATTTTCATTAGCTTGCTTGGTTGCTTTTAGCAATATCTTTTTTCATGTGCTTTGCTCATTTTTATGGTCATCCGCACACATTTGTGGCGTTTAATTTGCTCATCACCCTTTATTGGAAATGTGTTGATTGTGTTAACCAGGGACAAGATGGGAACCCACAACAAGTTGAACAACTTAGTTTGAATTTAAATCACAAATGAGATCTACTCACTTATTGTGTTGAATCTACCGACACATCATATAATGAACTAGCAACCTCTACGTCTACTTTCTCTATGTTACCTCAGTAGCATACTAGTTTTACTATCCTTTTTCCTTTTATTTTACTTTAGACTTCTCAGACTTGTACTTTGAATTTTGCATCATAATCATTTAACTTCATTTGAAGTCCCAAACAATTTGTTCCATGTGTAATATCATTTTCCATAAACGTTGAATCAGAATGACAAATTTGATTTCATTTCTTTTAGCTAAGCTGCCATCCTCCTCGTTTTTTTAAAGTAATTAAATATTTCACGAATTAAATACTAAACTAAACTATTCTTCCCCTAAAAATCTAAAACCGAAAATATTTTTGTGTGTTTTTTCATTCCTTCCAAAGTTAGCTTGACTCCATGTTAGTCCATGTGATCGTATAACAGTACAAATGATATTAAGAATCATTCAATATCCAACAAAATATGCTAAACAACAGTAACAAAGAGGATTGAACACAATAAGAATTCAATCATAATAAGACAATGATCATCAACAATCAATAACATAAAGCACAAGGATAATTCTATGTATTAACTTCTTTGAAATGGTAACTTGCAACAACGATAATCGATTAGGGTTTTTGCAAGCTTACCTACATTGAGAAGAATCAAAACAATATATAACAGTCTATAGTTTCACAAACAGTTTCACTGTACTGCCGAAACTATAGTTTCGCCAGGCAAAACAGAAGTTTCACCAGGCGAAGCAGAAGTTTCGCCAGGCAAACTAAACAGTTGACTGTGAGGGAAACTATAAAAGAAACTAAAATACATAAACAAAATACTAAAGTTTCGCTCATAGTTTCGTTGTACTATCAAAATACATAAACAAAATACATATAAAAGAAACTAACAAAAGTCCTATTACAATCAAAAGTAAATAATCTAAACTAAGGTGATTCCAACCTTTACATGATCTTCAATACTCTCCCTAGGTTGGAACTCACCATCTTCACTCGGCTTGATTAGTCTTTTCAGCTCCTGTGACCTTTGTTGCCTTAGATTAATCTTCATAATTTCCTATAACAAATCCCTCTGAAGCTTCAACACATGATTCTTCATGGTTTCCTCCTGCATCACTAACTCCTTCGGGAAGAACACTTGCCCTCTCAAACTGCTTGGCCAAATCTTGAATATCCATGTTTAGGTCATCTTGGGCCCTTACTCTTTCGGCTAACTTCTTCACCTTTGCCCTCACCCCTCTGATCTTGTTTGCTACATTCATAAAGAGACTTGCTTCTTTCCGAGTCTCTACCCCAGCCCCAGCCTTTATGTGATTCTCACATAACACTAGCAAATCTTCATTGTAGAAACTAAACAACTCCATAGGATCAAAAACTTTAAATTCTTTGCCATTCTTCACCCAAACCATAGCTTCCCCAGTGTTAATATCATAGAACCATTTCACGAAATCCTTTAACTATTGGGGAAGGGGATCAGACAATCTCACCATGTTCACCGTCTTTGGTGCTTTAACCCTCTGAACAATTCTCCACTTTCCCATTTCCTAATCTTTGTCTTTCTTTGACCTTCTCCTTTCTACCATCTTGTAACCAAATGACTCAAAGATGTCATTAAGCCCATTCTATATCTCTTTCTCTAGAAGCGTGGCTCTTTCGCTCAGATGTGCATTCAGAAGTGGTAGAGCTGCCAACCTCCTAAGATCCCATTTAGGCAAGGTCTTAAAACCCTTCCTCTTATGTATGTAGCTAATACTACCCTCCTCCTCTTTATCATGAACATTTTTAGCCTGGGGTTGTAGGACTAACTTATAATCTTTTTGTCAGCCTCCTGCTTACTCAACCCTTTCATATGTTGGAAAAGGGGAGTGATTTCTTCTGGCTCCTTCTCTTTCAAACCAATCAGCTCTATCCATCTCAAATACATCTTCAGCATCTTCTCCCTTCTTTGCTACATAGATAAACGGTCTCTCATCAACTTCATAGGACTCAGGTTTAGAATCATAGCCTATGAGCTATTCATCATCCTCTTCTTCATCAACCAACCCCTTTCCCTTTTCACTCTCTCTTTCGACTAACTTCTCCCGCACTATTTCTTCTCCAACTATATCCTTCTCTACATCAAGACCCATGTCCACAAATCCTGCCTCAATAAATTCCTCTTCATTCTCCCTTCCAACATCCTCAGTTCTAGCTTCACAATCTCAAGCATCAATGGTTGCTGCACCAGATGTGCCCTCTCTTGCCTTGGATGAAGTACCCATATTCAGAAATGGATACTTTGAAGTGTCAGTCAGATCATCTAGCTCAGATTGAGTTAGTTGATCAGGCAGGCCGACTGCACCTTTTAGATGGGCAATCTCCTCAAATAACTTCTTTAGTAAGTAGGTTTGTTCAACAAGCATCTTCTTCATGCACTCTATCACCTCATCTTTTTGCTTTTCTCGAATCTCTTGGTTGGTGAGTTTAGTCTTGATCATGCTCAGTTCGTTTGCTAAAGAACTATTAAGATTGTGAATCATGTCTTCATTAAGGTTTCCTCTTTCTTTCCTTCTTTCAGTGAATCCTTGATGTCTTTGTTTATTTAGCCTCTCAGACTCTACTTTATCGGCTTTCTTCATCGATCTCCTTTCCTTCTCTATCTTTATCTCTTCAGCTTTTTCATTTATGTCTTCTTCAAAATCATAATCTTTCTCCTTAGCATATCTCTTTCTTTTCTTGGTTGATTCAGATCGCTGTGGTCTAGTTTCATTAGCTCTTTTATTCTCAGATTCATCCACCCGTCTAATATAATTCCGTCTCTCTGGAAGGTACATATTTTCCCAGAGATGGGTGATCTTTCCACTAAAATCCTGGTGACTAGCACAGCAGTCAGCAAATATGCGGGGGTTCATTTGTACCAGTCTCTTCACCTCTCCATGTTTTGGTACATTTGGTATGAGATCATCAAAGATCATTTGAAGAAAACGAGGATACAACAGCCATTTATACTTCTTCAAGGCCATAACATTCTAAGCCATGCAAGTAAATATCAATTTGGCAATGTTGGCCTTCTTTCCTCTACAACACAACACCATCGCTTTTTCCCAATCGATGTTTAGACCGTCTGATCCACGTTTATGGTGATCAAGACACATGTTGAATACGTGTGGAATAAATCTCTATTCCTTGGACAAAAAGGACTTCTTGATTTCCTTTCGGGAACCAAAAGCTGGCCCCTCATATCCCATGCTTCTAAATGCCTCGAACACCTCCGAAACCGACATAGTAACCTTGTCTCCAGAATTCTCGTCTAGTTTCAAAATCATCGAAACAATCTCAGCAGTAATGGTCACTTCTTGATCTAACACATTAGCAGTAATTCTCTGTGTATTTCCTCGTGTATCATACTCAGCAGTTCTCCAAAAATATCTGATATGAAGATCATAAATGGTCGGAGAATGAGATACAACATAAGCTATGGGTGACCTTTGCAGCCATCTAATACAATCTCTAAACCCTGCAGCTTTAAGATGTGTATCATCCAAAATAACAGTGATGTTATTCCTCTCATCGAACTTTAAGTTAGCTATTAGAATCCTGAGAAAGAGACCAAATAAGTTGAATAAGAATTTAAAGAATTAAGAAAAGAATAAATAAATAACAAAAAAGAATAATTTAAAATAAAAAAAAAATAAATTCGTTAGCCGAAAGTACAGTTTCGCAGAAAGAGATATAGTTTCGGTTGGCGAAAGTGTAGTTTCACTAGCTAAAACATATCAGATTCGCTAAAAAAAAGGTAGTTTTGACCGAGCGAAACTATACGAACTTTCGTTCATGGCAGGCGAAACTGAAACTTGGTCAGCGAAACTGTTAAGTTCGCTTGGACAGAATAACCTCACAGTTTCACTAAAATATAAAGAATTTTCGTTCAGTTTCCCTGGTTAATCGGTAGTTTCGCTTGATGAACAGCGAAGACACTGAAGAGACACAGTCACATAAACTTAGAATGTGTTATTATAAACAAGATTTGAAGATCGTCCTGAGTTCGAAACTCACTTGCGAACAAAAATCAGTCAACAATCATAAACAACAACTCAAAAACAGGAAATCACAAGAGATGGTCACGGTAAAGCCCTAAGGGTAATAGAGATACGAGAGTGCGAAAGTGTGAGAATGTAATTTCGCAAAAAGACTTATATAGCAAATATTTTTGCATGCTGGGAATATATAGTTTCGCCAAACAGTAGTTTCGCCAGGCGAAGTTGCAATTTCGTCAGACGAAATTCAGATCAGAATGACTTCTCTTAGAATGAGAATGCTAAGCAAAATTGCAATTTCGTCTAGTGAAACAAATAGCGAAAATATAGTTTCGCTACAATTATTTTTTATTATATATATATTATTTTTTTAAGGCACAAGTGATTACTGAGATCAAAATTGATCAGAGATCAGATAAGTATAGCACAGAGATGAATGAGATCATCGATCGGCAATGAGATCATACCGATGACTCATACAAATCACAGTCAGAAATGATTTTGAAATTCTTAAACAGATCAATAGTGATTGCTGATATGTTTGTCCACTTAAACCCATGCCTTATCTTTTTCAACAAACAACATATGATTTGTTAAGGTTTGATTAGATGCTTTAGAATGTTAGGAACCCACAATCATTTGGCAAAAATCCTCACCCAACCTCAGGATTTCTTGAATTTTGTTACGATCTTTACAGAGCAAGGCTTGTGAATTAGTGTGCAAGTGATTATTATCAGAATATTTCATTTAGATATGAAATCATCGTTAGATGATGTGATACAAATTAGATCAAATAGGTGAGAGCTCCAGGTCTATACTCACGTATAACAAAGGAGATGACCATTTAACCATGTGCCGATGAGAGCTCTAGGTCAGTAGCACCGTACAGCAGAGGAGATCATCACTCTAGGTCAGTACCATCGTACAACAGAGGAGATTAGCACAAACACAAGACATAAATACACCAGGTCAGTACCACCGTACAACATTGTATCATGGTGTGTGAAAGATCAATTCTCAATCTGATTTTTGTTGGGACTCAGTTTTTATGCAGGCCAAAATAATTGCGTAAATCCAAACGTCCTTAAGCATATATTTAATTTAAATCAAAATGCTTCTGCTTACTTTATTTGTCAGGCTGAGTCTATCATGCATATCGTTAAAGAATCTGTTTGTTTGAGCATTATACGTGCTTTCAAAAATAAGATGTGAACCAGATAACGGCATCAGTTACTATCATTTCTCATTTTAAGTACCAATCATGCAAAAATTTACATATACGGAGGATATAAAATCATTTCTCGTCATTTCAAAATTAACACCCACATTATTGTAATGCTCCCCCAAAATTTATTTTAAAAGATAAATATTATTAAGGTGATAATGCTAATTATTTTTTAAAAAAATTTAGAAAAGAAATGAAAAGAGGTTTAAAAGGATATTAACCCGAGCATAGAGATGAATTCATAAAAAACGGGGTTTATCAAAAGTTTTTATGAAAACATCTGTCTTTTGATTTTTTGTGTCAATGGGTATAATATCAATAAAACCCATTTCTTTGGCATCACGAATTGCATTAATCTGTGTTTCGATGTGCTTGGTTCGAGAATGATGAATAGGATTTTTTGCAATCCCAATGGCTGCTTCGTTGTTGCAAAACAACGGTGTATGGAAGAAGTTAATTCCGTAGTCAATCATTTGGTGTTGTATCCAAAGAACTTGGGAACAAAAACTAGAGGCAACAATGTATTCTGATTCTCCTATAAAAAGAGTGACAATGGTCTGTTTCTTGCTTTGCCATGACACTAGACAATTACCTAGGTATTGAACCCTCCGGACACCGAGTTTATAGTTTAACCTGAAACCATTAGAATCACTGTCAGAATAAGCATGTAAATCAAAATTCCCTCCATAAGGTTACCAAAGACCTAAACAAGATGAGCCTTTGAGATAACAAAAAATTCTCTTGACAACTTTCTCAAGAGATTCCTTTGGAGCCGACTGATATCGAGCACAATATCCTACAGAAAAAGTGATATCAGGTCGACTTGTCGTAAGATACATGAGAGAACCAATCATAGATCTGTAGAGATGAGGATCAATAGATTTCCCGTTCTCATCAGGATAGAGACAAGTCTGAGCAGTAAAGGGAGTCATTTCCGGAGAAGCGTCATCCATCTTGAATTTCTGTAAGATTTCTTTAACATACTTTTCTTGATGGATTAGAATACCTTCAACCTTTTGTTCTACTTGTAATCTGAGAAATAAACACATTTCTCCTATCATATTCATTTCAAAACGATTGTGCATCACTTCTTCAAACTCTCGGCATAACAGTGAATTGGTGGAGCCAAAGATAATATCATCGACATAAACTTAGACAAACAACTGTTGGATTCTTTATGCCCAAGACACATAGAACATTGATGTGGTTAGTACGTTATGATCTAAGTCGGGTCATACCCAATAACAAGCTTAGCAAACACCAATTAATATTTAATTGATGATATGATCATGCAATTAAATAAATACACCATTTTAGAAAATGGGTTTTCTAAATAGATTATGTGTGAGAAAGAACAACTTATAAGGATAATTTGTTCATGGATATTATTTGTAATGTTGTTT
>BJCM01201950.1:23958-57820 GCA_018326385.1 Flaveria bidentis | reverse complement strand
TGAGATGATCAGGATCCTTCAGACTGTCAAAATGTCTTCTCATGTCAAAGAGATCATGCAGAGACAACTGAAACATGTCTTGCCAAGTTAGATGTCTTCAGTGCCTTGTTCTCTAATGACATGCCATCTTTCCGGATGTGTGGTATAAGTCCAGGACAAGATGGGTCTTCTTGATGCTAGAGGAGCTACTGGAATGGGAGATGATGGAGCATCCTCTGGCTACACATCCTCAGGATGTTCTGACTCATCCTGAGGTTCAGAAAAGGATGCAGTCTTCTTCTTCTTTGGCTTTGGTTTAGAAGCCATCCTTTTCTTTCTCTTTATAACTTTTAATTGAAAAGACTGTCCTGCAGTACCAGGTTGATCTTCATTGTCTTTCTCAGTTGGGTCTTCTACTCTCACAAGTTCAGATTGAGAGTGATATTAACCCTGCTGTGGATCAGAAGATGAAGCTTGCTGAGATTCAGCAAGAGGTCTAGGTTGTGATGTCTCTGGTTGTTCAACCTTAACCTCCACTTCAGATGGGGCTTGACTTGGAGGGGAGTGTAAGTCAACCAGCTCTCCACTCTTGATCTTTTGCTTGATCACCCTGATATGCTCATCCATAATGGATAGAGACATGGGGCCAAGTCTCCTTCTGGAGAATCCATACAGCTTTAAGAAGCTCATCATCCTCTGTCTGTCAGAAGACTTCTTCATGCTCTTTTGGATGATGGCTCTTGATTTAGCAGCTTCTTCCCTTAGCTTCCTTTTAGTTGTCTTTCTTTTCTTGACTATCTCAAGTTCGAGTTGTTTGAGATACTCAAACTCAACATAGTCATAGGACAGGGGAAGAAGTGCTTCTACCTGATAGAGGCCTGTGGCACTCAGGTAGTTGATCATCTTGATCCTATCTTCTTTATCTACCTGAGGTCTTGTTGAACCATATCCTTTTGTGCAGGACTTTCTTGAACTGGGAAGAGGGTAGGCATATGCTTGTACAATCTTTTCTTCCTTCTGTCTTCTTTAATTTGTACTAAAAGCTCTGCATTTTCTGCCTCCTTCTTCTCCCTTGACCTCTCTAGGTCAACCAGTTCATTCAATTCTTCGAAGGGGAGAGATAAGACACTATCTATGTCATAGTTCCTTGTCTGCAGATAGTTTATCCTGACTACCCTTAACTCATCATTCTGAGTATCTGGTCTGGTGGCAGCCCTGATAGCAGACTTCATGAGTCTTAAAGACTCAGCAGAGGAACTTTCTCCCCTCAGCTTCCTTTTCCCCTCTCTTTCTTCCTCAATCTCCTCAGATGTCATCTTTCTTTTCCCTTTGTCACTCACAGACCTTTGTGACTCAAAGTGGAGAGAGCTTTGGCCTTCATTGCTTGATGCAGCTTCTAAGCTCTGGCCAGAGAGAGGTTGAGAAGCACCTTCACCAGCAGGTATCTTAAAAAGGGCATTGATCTCTGCAGCAGTTGTGGTGATAAGACTGGGCTCTCAGGTTCTGTCATCGGGACTTTAGTCAAGTTTTCCCCTATGATGCTAATCTTAGGGTCTACCTCAACATCTAGTTGACCGATGACATTGCCTGATTCCTATAGTGTTCTTCTAAGGCTGAACTCTGCAGTGATCCGGTCTTGGATTCTTTGAGCCAACTTGTTAGTTTGTCTTGGCTGGCTTGGATTGATAAGTGGCATGTTGACTAAATCCAGACTGTCATAGTTCAGGGTCTGAAAATTGAAGATCTCTTACTGCCCTTTAACTTTCATGATGATTAGGGCTCTCTTGTTGCTGTCATACCTCCACCCAATGATGTGATTAGAAGTTGATGGAGATGACATGGCCCTTGGTATCCCTTCCTCAAATAGACTCAGAAGATTATACCCAAGCTCATTGACAAAGTTTACCTTTTTAATGCTGAGCTTATCATTTGTGACCTTGCCCCTTCCAGAAATGTAACCACCTTCATATCCTCCAAAAGCAACTGGCCCTCTATCAATCCTTTCAAAGTTTTGGAGTAGTGACCTATTGCCTGTCATGTGCCTGGAACAGCCACTGTTAATGATCCAGACATTTTTGATTGTCTTGAGTTGTCCCTACACAAAGAAAATGATTAGTTACATTTGGAAACCCAAGCCTTACTAGTCTTGGTCTCACAAAGTGAAACAAAATGTAATGCAACAGTAATAGATCCTATGGTTGTGCTAAGAGGATCTTGAGCTGTTGTTGATGGAGAATTTTCAGTCACTTGGTCTTTCTTAGACTTCCACACCACCTTTGGAGTCTTGGACTTGGCCTTCAATACTTCGGAAGCTTTTGATACTTCAGAAGTTTTGATGACTGATCTTTCGGAAGATTCTGCAGACACTGCAGCAGACTTCAGTGCTTCGGAAGTATTCCTTTCTTCCGATACCAACTTTTCTTCCGAAGAAAATTTTCCACTTGCCTTCTTCTTATATTTGGAGCTTCCGAAGAAAACAGATTTTCCTTCCGAAGCTTGAATCTTCTTGGAACTCTTGGAAGTCCTTGGTTTGGTCATGTGAAAAGTACCCTTAGGATTGTATGGACAATCCTTAGCAAGATGAGTATTACTCTCAACATAACACACTCCATTTTCTTCTTCCCAAGTGCCTTCTACTGGGAATAAGACTGACTTTGGTCACATCCCTTCTCCACCTTCATCTTTGTAGATGCTGAAACAATCCTTTTAGGTTGGGAACTGTTATTGGAGTTTGATGGTCCAGGCTGTGTAGCAATGGTACACAGCAGATCAGTCTTCTTCTTGACATTGAGATGATTTGAACAAGACCCAGAACTCTTAACAGAAGAGTTTTGGTTTATGTCTTCAGTCTTTACTACTTCAAATCCTGCAGAGATAAAAACTTGCTTCTACTTGGAGTCAAAAGTAGCCTTGATCTCTTGAGCCTTCCTTGCTTTTCTTTTGCTCTTCCTAATCAAGTTCTTTCTCATTGACTTGGTCATCACAGTCTTCTTCTTCTCCTCAAAAGGATAGTGGCCCTTCTAAGAATCCTCCTTTTCACTATTCTTAGAGGAATTCTTCACTATCACTTCTTCATCCTCTTCACTTTAAGGATCTATAAGAGGAAGCTCATCTTTACAAGTTCCATACCTAGGAGATCTTACTGACAAGATTGTGTGTGGATGAGCTATCTCATTTGATCCTAGTCCCTGTTTGTTTTGATAGCACACCTTGTTATGCAGGGATGAGGATATCATGTTCTTGAAGGTCTCTTCTTCATGAATACATTTGTTTGCCCTAGCTTTGCTGATCACAAGCTCAGCCTGGCACTCAGTTAGCTTGGTTATGAGATCCTTGATCTGAGTCCTAAAATTTGTGTACTCATGTTTTAGAACTAAAATAGTTTTCTTTAAGTCCTCTATCTTCAGTTTATAATCATTTTCAGACTTTCTAAAATCAGCTTTTAAAATGTTTAAGGACTCAAGATCAGATCTTATTTCCAAGATCTTGGCATAAAACCATTAGAATCGCTGTATCCCCCGCAACGGCGCCAATTTGTTGGGTGTTGAATCCAGCAAATAAATAATAAAAATGTGAACCTACCGTGTGCACACTAAGAATAATATGAGCGGAAGTAGGGTTCATGTCTTTAGGGATACGTGCCAATTAGTTTATACCAAAAACGTTGTAGCATAGTTACTTTGATTGATTATAGGCTAAGGAATGTAGGGGTTTTAATTAAAAACTAAAACTAAAAGTAAATTGTAAAAAAGTAGAAAAATTAAGCTGACATAGCCATGTCAAAACTGTAAAGGAAATTTAACGCGGTCATGTTAAGGTTCTGCTTAGAAACCGTAAATTGACATTTTTTCGTATTTTTTTTAATTATGAAAAAGGGATTATTAAACACGTTAATTAAATTGTGAAATTAATTCAAATATGAAAACTAATTCCAACACTAAGATAATTTCTTGATTCGATTTGGCTTACGATCATTAACGATTACGGCGCAATGACAATTTTCAATTAATGATTCATATCGATACTAGATATCACGTCGTTCGGATCTTAATGTGCGGGTTGCAATGATAGAAGTATCGATTATAATTAAACACACACATCATTCGGTATGTTTAACTAGATTGTATGATTTTATAACGAGAATGAATTCATAGACAAACTTAAACCATTGATTATTCCTTATATCAAAAATCAAAACTTGATTATGGTTTTAAAACTTGAAGAACTTTATTAAAAAAATAATAAAGTGGTTAATTTTGTTAACAATCTAATATATACCATATTAGATCCAGGTTTAAGTTCAAGAAATAAACAAACAAACCATTAAAAAAATATTATAAACCTTTCACATAAGTTCAAACTAAAATCATATAAATTAAACATTAATGTTGAAACTACGATTGGTTTAGCCGGACATGACGACTAGGTTAATCAACTAAAAAAAATAAAAACTTACGAATTAAATACTAAAATATATTAAATGTCTTTGAGAGGAGATTACAAAGATTCCAGCCTCCCCTTCATGCTCTTCGACAGATGCCCCAAGTCCACTTTTTAAAGTTCTTCTCTTTTATTTCTTGATCGATCAATGTCTCCTCAATTCTTTTTTGGTGTCCTTTATATAATTCATTTTTTATTATTGAGATCCCTTGTTTTTGGTATATTTGTTATATCTTTTATTTAAAAGATTACAATGATAAACATTACTCAAACTAAGATTTTCTAAAAAATAAGAAATTTCCTGTACTCTTTTAAATTCTAGATTTCTTCAATAATATTTTGTATAATTAAGCCTTTCTTCTCTTCTAATTGCATAAACCTACAAAACCAACAAAAACACACCAAAGTAAACCATCTCATAAAAACTACTATTATTTGAATTAGATGAAAAATACATGCAATTAATGTAAAATATATGATGAAATATGCTATAAAATTACTAATTTTATGACTAAAAATATGATTAACAGTTTTGTAACATATTGATTTAATTCGTCAACATCTTGGTACCAAACAATATATTGATATCTTCTACCCACTTACAATCAAAGATACGTGTTAAAGTACAACTATATAATTTGCTTTACATTCACTCAAAAACACAATATATTCAACAAAACAACAATAAGAAACCAATGGAAATCACATTAGGCATTAGCAAAAAGAACATGGCTTTCATATTGCATCTAGACTTTTGGAAACTTTGGTTTGATCTTCGTTTACTAGATTATAATACTTTTAGCCCTTGAAACTAAAGTACTTTAAACTTTCCATTAATTGTTTATAAAATAACTATTATTTCTTTTATTAAAAAAACCAGAAAATATACATTCTCCAAATTTATGTAGCAACTTTTTGTAACATATTGATATTGATTTGATTTATCAATATTTGCTACCAAACATCATTTGTTATCTTCTACCCAATCTTAATTAAAGCCACTTGATCACATACAAGTACATCACATATTTTACATTCACTCAAAACACAATTATAATATAAATAAATAAGTTTAAAAACAGAACAACAATAACTAACCAATCGATATTGTTTTCACATGTTTTACGTTCACTCAATACACTAACATATAATAAATAAGTTTAAAAACAATGCAACAATAATTAAGCGAGCGATATTGTTTTTCTTTAACGTTGTAACAATAGATCGCGTTAGGGTTTTAAGAAAACGAACAAGCCTTTTAAACCTCGGACAATAGAATACTAATCAAATTGTCTAGAGCTTGAAAAGAGGACCCGTTCGTAATCGAAGCCGTTTTACTCTTCTCGCTCATTTCTTTGACCTTTTTAGCCAACACACGATCACCACCGTCCATCATTTCTCTCACACCTCTCTCCACCTCTTCCGCCCGCACCAGATCACTGCTTTCATCTTTACCATCGAACCTTATCTCCACACTTAGTCCGAGCTCTTTTACCATCTCAAACGCATTTAAATGTTGCTCTCCATATAAAGGCCACGTGGAAATTGGTACACCGTACGATATGCTCTCCAAGATTGAGTTCCAACCACAATGTGACACAAACCCACCAATCGCTTTGTGGGCTAACACACTCACTTGAGACACCCACCCACACACCAACCCTCTTTGGGCCGTCCGATGGACGAACCCATCTGAAAACAAATCATCTTCTATATTTGTGTATTCGTCCGGAAGCTCCAACTTCGTCTTGGCCGGTTCACGTAACGACCACAAAAACCGATACCCGGCCCGCTCTAGACCGGTTGCTATTTCTCTCACCTGGGCTCGGTTTAAGCTCCCCATACTTCCAAAACACAAAAAAACAACTGAACCATCAGGCTGCTGGTCCAGCCATTGGATGGTTTTTTCATGACTGGACCGGTTAGGATGCCACTTAACCGGTCCAACATGATCAATGATCGGCCCAACTGGGTAAACCGGTGGCAGATCATTATAATTACAAGACAACGAGTCAAGCGCATAAGGCTCAAGCTCTCGAAATGTATTTACAATTATACCCTTGGTCTCTTTGTACCTACTCGCGTGGCGCACAAACCACGAGTAACCAAGTTCCTTTTGGTTAATACAAAATAACGGAAAGGCGCTTGACGGTACCGGGTTTTTAAAACCCGGTACCATCAACTCGTTGACCGAGTCAACAGACTCGGCAACGGGCAAAGTTGCGAGATGAAGCACAAACCCAAGATAAGCCGCCGGGGACGAGAAGTAGAGGTAACAAGGAATACCCAAATCATGAGCAACATCAATCATTGAAGTGCAAAACATGTCAATGAAAAGTCCCACGAGTCGCGGTGGAGTCGGGTCCGAGTCAAAAACTGTGGTAGTGAGGTTTTTGAGTGTTTGTTGGACTATGGGCTTGTGGTTTTGTATGTAGAGTGAAAGGAAGGCGATGAGGGAGTCGTATTGATCCGGTTGTGGTGTGTTAGCGGGATGGAGGTGTATGAAGCGGATGTGGTCGGTGGCGGTGAGTGATCGAAGATAGTGGTCGATGAGTGGCCATTGAGGGACGGAGATGGTGAGGATCGTGACGGAGATACGGTGGAGAGGGTGGTTGGTTAAGCGGGTCGCGAACTCGACCGCGGGTAGGAGGTTGCCCATGGTGGGTGTTGCGATGATCGCTACCTCTGCTCGATGCATATTTTGAGGGGTTTGAATTAACGTTAGGAAAATGATTCGGTTTATAAAAGGATGAGTAACTTGTGGATGTTTGTAACTTGTGGATGTTTGTAACTTGTAGTTTGGTACGTAAGTACATTATTGTGGGCCAATAGGAGTACGTAGTCACATGTTATTCTCATGGGTTCACATGTTGGCCACCACGGAGGAGAAGGGCAGCTCACCAACATACGGATCCAACGGGCACCTGATCCGTAGGTGCGACAACTGTTGGGCCTACTACAACACCTACTGACGCTATTGCTCGTTACTCGCTTCCGAATTCCGCACCGGAGATCATGTCGTCGTTCGTCGATCTAGAATTGCCTAGTAATATTATTTGTTTTGAGTTTTATGTAGTGATCGTAGGCTGTATGCTGAGGTACTGAGGTTTGGTGTGTGTTTATTTGATGCCAAGTGATTTACACATGTTGATTACTTGATCTGAAGTTATATATTTTTTTTATTAATTATGCATTTGGTTGTTTGGAATTTTACATGTTTATATGGTTTTGTTCCTGTGTTGTAGTGGAAGAAGGGTCTGAGGAAGAGGATATGCAGGCTCGGCCCGTATATGTTGCTGCTGTGGATTTGGCATGTATGATTTGATATTTTGATCCTAACACTGATTTCTTTGGTTCGTTTTCTACCGTTTGGGTCTGTTTGGCTAGTTAAAAGTAACAATGGATTAAATCGTTACATGACTCTCATCGAACATATTGAATGGTATTGATTATTTTGTATATTATTGGTGAATTTTGGTGTGTACTTATTGCAATATATGTTTGACTCTTTGCCAGCCTCCGAAGAGTTTATAGAACTAACGAAAAGTGCTCTGTTGGTGGCTCTTGAAGGTCTGCAATTCAAGTGTTATGGCCTCTTATCTGTTAATGCGTGTTTGGTTCAGTTGGTTTTAAATGCTAAAATCTTGTTTCTATTGGACTTTATGATGTACAAGGGCCAATTCCTGTAATTAAAAATGTATTCGTTCCGCCTGATTATGATGGTACCCTACCTGTTGAGCTTGAAGATGCAATGCCATTAATGTCTTTTCTAGCTCCAGTAAGTTTGTTATGCAAGTTCATATTGGTTTTTATAACATTGCATATTTGCATACATGAATAAAAACACCCAGTTTGTAACCACTCAATGCTCTTAGGTGGAAACTTGTAAGGATAGGATTGTATCTGCAATTGAAACCCTAAGACCACCTTCATGGGAAAGAAATACAGGTACAGGTGGCATGCTGCTAGGAGCGCGAGGTTTTGGTTCGGCAATGGAAGCACTTATTAGATATCTTGGATCTGAATACGGCAGCACGTTTACCTTAAGTTTGGTGATTCTCATGATTCTTGTTTTAATGTGCATAATGTTTTACCATTTTAGAAACTCAACATTTAGAGGTGACTATTTCGACCCATTTTCTTATTAAGCAGGCCGATTATTATCTATAATGGTTAAAATGGGTAAAATAATAAATAGCTAAAAGGCAACTGGTCATCTGGGCTGGACGGGTCGACAGCCACAATATTTTTTTCAGCATCATGGTACTTTCTTACCTCTTAATTGTTCTATTAAAAAATAGATTATTATTGTAAATCTCATAGTTTTTGTAATCATACATAGCAGTATAGCTCAATAGTTTCCTATAAATAAGGGATACAAAGTGTTTTTTGTCAACGTAACTCAATCCATTTTGACCCATTTAAAAGTAACATTTTGTCCTGAGCCCAACCTGCCTATTTTGCCACCTCTACCTACGTGTATTGTTCAATGAAGTAATACTTTTACCTTCTAAACAAAATGAAGTGCAGGCAGAATATTTGGTTTTCTATCTGGACCTCCTGATTATGGGCCTGGACAGTTGGACACAAGGCGATACAGTGAGCAATATGCTAGTAAAGGAGAGGGTGCTGATCGTGCTCTACTTCCTGAGCAAACACCATTTTACAAAGATTTGGTATGTTTTGAGTGATTATTGGCAAACATGTATTCATTATTTAGTATTTTTCATGAGTGTAAGTATTCACTTGTGTTTTTACAGGCATCTGTTGCTGTTCAATCAGGTGTTTGTGTAGATATATTTGCTGTTACAAATGAGTACACAGATTTGACATCTTTGAAGTTTCTTAGTACCGAGAGTGGCGGCTCATTGTTCCCCAGGACATGTGAGAAATAATATGATACCAATAGATTTAATATGTTAATTAATAACTAACTTTTGTTTGATTATACATTGTAATTACCTATTATATACAGTCAGTTTACATAAAGAAAACCATTGCTTTTGCAGGTACCGAATGTTAACCCGACCATACGCCTTTAACCGTGTCATGAGGCTGAGGATATCTTCTGAGTTCAGAGTTGGAAATTCTGTTAGTGATTAACTTATTATTCAAATCTTTTTCTTAAATACTATATTAGTTTAATCTTGTTATGCATCTTACTTTTGGTACTTTCTTGCAGTATGGTCATTTAAATGTTCAGCATATTATTTGTTGTAATTCGTATGATACATATGCGTATGACTTTGATTTTGCAAACAATACTGGGCATTCCAGGTAAAGAGTCATATTTATGCCAGATGTTATGATTCTTGAAGCCACTGTTTATTTTTCTTATAAAGTAAAAATATTGAGATGATTATTTTTTACTGCAGGCCAGTGCAGAGCCTCCTGTGCTACAGTTGGCATTCCAGTACACTCTTGTTGTGCCCCCGCAAGATATATTAAGTTCACAATCAGAATTGTCAAGAAGGTATAAAAATTAAGCTAGGCAATAACAAGCTTCAATTGGATATATACATATTTAAACGTATTTCTATCTCAAAAGTTTTTAAACCATATATCGGTGTACCCTTTTTATTTATATAAATGTGATATATCTATCCCCAGGTCAAAATATATGGTTAAAAGGCGACTTAGGTGTTGTTTGTTTTTTCTGCAGGAAAGTCTGCAGTTTGCGGACCACATCTGCAGACATCTGCAGCAGAAGAGGTGGACCAAACGTTTGTAGTCTGCAAGAAAAATATTGTTTGTTTATAACATCTGCAGAATGGTAAAAAAATATTCTGTAATTAAATTAAATCTATTTTTTAAACCTATTAAATTAAACCTATTTTTTAAACCTATTAAATTAGACCTATTTTTTTAACACTTGTTTCCTTGGACTTGTACCACACATACACACATCCATACGTACATACAACCAATGTTGTAAAAATCGCTAGACGCTAGTCGGGCGGCGAGGTAGGGACTAGGGATTAATCGAAATTAATGGGATTGGAATTTTTGTATATAATTTTTAGTTTTATATATAAATACACATGTAATTTTAATAAAAAAGTTCAGATTCACATATAAATATACATATTTGGCCGGATTTTCTAAGTTTTTCCCGGATTTTTCAAGTTTTGGCCGGAATTTTTGGAAGTCGCTGGAAAATCCGCCGGAACCCTACCGGAATTTTTGTATATAATTTAAGAAAATTAAAATTAGATGGTATAGAATTATATCAAGTGTCATCTTAATTTGATGGTGAAGTGTCTTTAGAAATTTTTTGTATATTTTATCATCTTTCCATTCTGCCTCTGCCTAATTTAGGTGCACTCAAGTCAGAAACAATGACAATACAAACAAAATACCAAATCAGCCCTCTTTTGGGACATGCGTCTCTCCTAGATGGCCTACACAAACAGGAGTCATTATATTTCTTGTGTGTGTATATGGATCTTTTAAATATTTCTTGCATTGCATTTTATTAAGTATAAAATACTAATGTTACTATGTTAACTAATCAGCCATTAAGTCACAAGTCTTAACACCAGAGGTAAAGAGACACATAACACAACACATCAATTTGTGATAAACATATTGGCGTGCTATGCTTTTCGGTTAACAGATCAGTACAATAGTCACTTTCTACTCCTATTCCGAATACTATACATGTCAATAATGACCCATTTACTTAATCACAAGTTGTTTTGGGTTGTATTCTATCTCAAAGGAATCAAATATTTTTTTAGCTAGAAGTGGATTGATTTCGCGTCTGCGTTTTGACCCGTTTGACCACCCATATTGCCACCTCTAGTTTCTCAAAATACAATTTTCTTCCAACAAATAAGCATTTTCTTGTTTCCTGAAAAACATATATACTGCCTAAAACAATTTAGGTTTACTAAGGAAGACAATAAATAAACTGAAACAAGAGCGATGCATCACTCCTAGACTGATGTTTATCAGGGGCAGCCAGGATGACGCCACTTCATTCGAGAACTATCTTATTGAAGAACATGATATTGATGGAAGTAGGTTGAAAAGTACTACGGGCTTCGTTTCATTTCTCGAGCAGATTTCTCAGTGTGTGTTAGAATACATGAAATAGAGGACATGTAAATATTATCTGAATCACAAAGTGAATGTACATAGCAAAGTATTGATCCAGTAGGTATTGAGATGAGAACTGCTTCTTAGTTTCTGTTACAGTTGATGCAGAGATTTTATATCAAGTCTAACTATAAAATTCAGTGAGATAATCGTTAGATTTGTTTGAATAGACGACTTTTCTGATTAGAAACGGCATATCGGAAAACTTGGTAAGATCAATTATGTTATGCATGTTAACAACATTTTCATGTATGATGTTTATAATAGGTAAAATGGATTTTAGATGGATCTTGGTCGGATAATCGATAACTGGTTCTATGTATTATGTTTATAACAGGTAAAATGAATTTTAATAATCCAAACTAACAATTAAGTGATAATAATTCATGCTATTAGTTTTGTCAAAAATAATTCAAACTTTCATATTAGTTGTTAAGCATAATCTTAGTAGTGCAATTATCATCGATTTACTTTTGATTTCTACTCATTTTTTATTCCATTTCGTTTGTTTCTCTTTTATTCACAATCATTATCATGAGTAAAACTAAATGAAAATTAAGTGTAAATCAATGAATGATTATTTTAGTAGAATCACTCTTTGCAATAAAAATAAAAGTAAGGATTGTTATTGGCTAATAAGTTATATTTTGAATTATTAAAATCTAATTTACTTTTATTATAATAATAATAATATCACAATGTGTGAAAAAATTTACTTTTTTAAAATTAACATATTGGTTGCCACCTAATCTCTATATATTTTTATTTGTTATAATACAATTCAATACACACCACCCATTCGTACCTACGACCAAGTACATGCGAATTGAGGGTATTCAAATTGGTCGTTCTAACAAACACGTTTAGATTTTAATAATTCAAAAATGAAAGATACAAAATATAACACGTTCATATATATATATATATATATATATATATATATATATATATATATATATATTATATAACATTTACAAGAAAAGTGAAAAGGGACATACATCAATATCGTTACATCCCATGCTGACACAGAAAGACAACCATCGCTGACCGTTCGTCTATCCAAATGGGGACGTTGAATAGAGACCACGAAAGGGTATTTTATATATTTGATGAAATCCACTTTCTACTTCAAATAACAGTAGCAACATGATAGATATGTTTCCTGGAAGATGAAACAGCCCAATCCATTAATGGTACAACTATCCATGCATAGGGAACAAGTCACTAGGTGTTCATTGAATTGGATTATTCGGGTTTTGATTTTTTGAATTTACGTTTGAATTCGATTCAAACTCAAATTGATTCCTATAAATCAAATCATGAGAAAAATAGATAATATATATGTATATTTTTTATAAAAATTACAAGTATATATAAATATTAGGTTATTTTTATAAAATACTATTTCTTACATGATACAAGTATATCATTCGGGATTTGAGTGACTTTGATGAAGATCGCTAGAAAAAAGGTTTATTTCAACAATTTGTATGGTTGGAAAAATATGGAACTTACAAAATATACATTAATCTTTGATAACCTCTCTATCCTCCAAGATATAGAGATGAATTATCTATATTTTATCGTTTACAAGCTCTACCGGTAGCTCAAGGGTAAGATTTACTGCTTATGGTTGTCATGGTTTGATTATCAAGTTCATTTTAACATAAAGTCTTTAACTCAAAAGTTATGTAGTCTAATGATTGTCGGAAAGACTCACGATGGGGAGTACAAGGGTGCAACAACTCGGCATCACTAGATAAACTTCAGAGCCACTTTTAGGTTGTTTTGTAGTTCAATTATAGTCGTAGCCACTTACAATGATCAAGTGACGTGAGTTATATTCATGTGTTTTTCTCAATGACAAACCTACAATACTCTTAAATTATATAAAAAAAAACTACAACTTATCAAGTTTGAACCGAAGTATAGTTTAAACTTTTTTTCCCTCTTTATCACTTGGTCTACTACATATTCTTGTGTTATTTCATCAATAATAAATTTCTAATTCATATTGAGAGTTTGTTTCTTTTAGACTTTCTTACCATTGGTGTCTAATTCAACTTCTGTTATATCTGTATTTTTATAAAATACAGATTTTAAATTAGTTAATAAATATTATTTAAAGTATCATGATTATAGAATACGAAATAATACAAGTAATAAATCATCAAAAGCTTTGCAAATTATCTTATTTTATTACAATAAATTTGTTACCATTGCTCCTAACACAAAAATACAAACAAATAATCAATATACAGAGTAAAATATCTAACAAACTAATAACCTTAAAATAAACTAGAATCTAGAAACAGAAACCAACCAAAGCTAACTACTCTCTTTGTAGAATTTCCTATCCCTTATGAAAAAAGTGCAACTTGTTTAATAAAATTAATCGCTCCGGCTACAATATAGAATATCGGTCCAATGTCGGTCACAAAAGGCGGATGATGGTGAAAGAGAACGCGTATCTAACTGCTAATCTACCTGCAAATTTATGTGAAAACAGTTGTTAGATTCAAGAATCACACATAGTTTCGATCCTAACCACCATATTTAAAAAAGTTTGTACAATACAAACTCAGTAGATAACAACGGACCCCGGATGACATGAAACCATAAAATGGGGTCCACTGTTATCGACGAAGTAACTAAAAGTTGATGTAGTTTGACTTGTACCAACTGCATAACATAAGTGAACCCTTCATCTGATTTATCTAGGGGTGCAAAAGTGGACCACCTAGTGGAAGTCAAAAGCTTTTATGTACAAAATTTTGAGATAAGGAAACAGTCAAGTTTTCTATTTTATAAATCTTTAGTGAAAAGTAACCCGATTTGGACCGACGAGTAGAACATACAATATCTAATCTTTACAAGAAAAGGAGAAGGTGACATTGAGGCATCAACATCGTTACACCTGACGCTGAGCCAGAAAAGCAACAAGCGGGGCATCGTTTGCTGACCTTTTGTCTTTCAAAACGTGGATGTTGAAAAAAAGACCGTGAAAAGTTTTGATGAAATCGACTTTACACTTCGAAATAATAGCAACACAATATACTGTTGCGCCCACAATATTATGCATTCAATATCAGATATCCTTGTTAATTGAATTTGATCAGGGGACTGAATAAGCCCTTCAAACAATGTGCTTAGTTTTTTTTTAATAGAATTCTTGAGGTTTTTTGTAACATGACAAACTATGATGATTAATAAACATTAAAAGAATAATATACTCTTGAAACAATAGTTGAAAGGAGTATAATACAAGATATTACCTCTAAAGACTATCCTGCAGAGGAACTTTAAGCTCACTGTGCATTCTTTTGAGCAAAATATTATTAAAATTCATCATCTTTAAGCAATGATCAAGAATCCAATGAGCAAAATGAGAAGATTGAAGACACATAAGCCCTGCATTACAACAAATAACAGTTAAAACTCGATAATTCATATGTAAACCAAAGCAACACGAGAGCAAAAAGAACGTTTACTTACATTTTGCCCAGAGGCCGAAAACTGCATACGAGGAGTATAGCTTGCTACACCAAGATTATAAACAGGAGTGCCATCAGGATAGTACAACCCATAGTTCCTCTCTGAAGTCGGGCCTGGCTTCATGTTCTCGTTAAAAAGGGCAAAAACGTAAATGTCTACAGGTTGTGACGGGTTTGCAGGCGTCCCCTCTCGCTTCTGCACCCTTTGAATCAAATTCTTATGGTAAATCCCCGCGTTTTGAACAGTAGCACCAAACTCATTCTCATCACCCTTTGAAGGCCATCCGGTCTCAGAGATTTGAACGCGTATACCATCATAATTCAATGCTCTTATAGCTGAATAAACCGCATCAATTTGAGCATATAACATGTTATCATAGTTCAAATTGGTGTTTGGATCAATAGCCCCCGAATTCGGCTCAAAGAGCACATACTCCAAAGGCACATTATTCGGGTCATTCTTGTAAGCAAAGTAAGGATACACATTGATCAAAAAGGGGGAGTTTGTTTCAGCATGAAATGCAAGAATGGGCTGTATATACTGCACCAAATCTTCGCGAAACGACCCTCGAGATGGTGGAAAAGATGTAGCTAATATCTGAAGAGAATGAGCTGTTGTAATGTAAACTTGCTTGTTTAACCCAAGATTAACCAAAGCTTCATACATTGATTTCATCGCGGGGTAGAGATACTGCGGTAACTGATTATCTTGACCTCCTAAGATCTCGTTTCCTACGGTTATGCAGGTGATCTTTGTTTGAGAAAGATGAGGTTGTACCTTCTGTTGAATCCACATTTGGGCTTCTTGAGGATCTTGCATTCTTTGAAGGTATTCATTGCCTAATCCTATGATGAATTCGACATCAGAATTTGCGAATGAACTCAAGACTTTTGGGTCTGCATCATAGAGTTTCACTCTGCTGATGTTTAAAGATTTTAGCATGGATGATACGTGGGATGGAGGGGGGAGATTGTTCGCGATTTGACCGTAGTTTATCCCGACTCCAAGACTATATGTGCTAACAAATGATCCTGCAGAAACATCAGATTCAAGAAACTCAATGACAGAATCATAATGTGATCTTTATGATTAAAAACAGAGTACCCAATACAAGAAATCCCACATTTTACTGTAAGCCCGTAATCAAATTCAAGACTGTAGGAATATTTAATACCATGGTTACACATAATTGCATAATTCAATCCTCAAGAAACTCATATGACACCACAAGAATCAATTTGCATCCCAAAGTTTTCAAAAAAAAACAGAGCACCCAAAGCAAGAAATTCGACATTTTACTGCAAACCCATAATCAAAATTTAACGAGTTTACGAGATTAATACGATGATTACACTTATTTGCATGAATTATTCTTCAAGAAACTCAAATGACACCATAAGAATCAAGATACGTTCCCAAAAGTTTTCAAAAAAGAAAAAAAAAACCATTTGCAAAAATGATGAAAAACAGAGCACCCTAAACAAGAAATCATACATCTTTCTGCAAACCCATAATAAAAAAAAATGAATTTTTTTAACATTTAGTAAAAAATGGAGAAACAGAGCATCCAAACACAAGAAATCATACATCTTCTGCCAATCCATGATTAAAAAAAATTGAATTTTTTTTAACATGTCGTAAAGGGTAGAGAAATCAGAGATGAAGAAGACGAAATACCTGTTAAAGTGAGCAGCAAAAGAAGTATAGAAACTATATCAGCCATTGACGGTCAAAATTAGCAGCTAGCTAACGCCAGAAAGCTCTTCTTATAATGAATTTTAAGCCGAAATCGGCGGCTGAAGTTAAACAATCAACGATGGTCGGTTAAAGAGACTACTTTATGTGCGAAATGTTGTGGATATTGAAATGGATAATGAGTGGGCTTTATATAGTGTGTATAATCAGGTGCATCGAAGGCACTGGAGTTGTGTATGGGCCTACAAATGAGTGGACACCACGTGTGTGCTCCGTCATTTTTTTCTGTATCTCTGTCTTCAAGAAACCAAGTTGTAACCGACTTAATTGAATTTCCTGTTACACCCTTTGTTGAAGGTTTTGACTTTTGACTTTGACTTCAAATTGTATTGTTTTTTCTTACACGTCTGCCATTGTTGTTACCTCAAGTGACCACTATGTCTGCCGCCAACTACCACCGGTGAGTGAATCTGTTTATAATAGTGTTCAATTATGATTATTATTATAACAATGATTTTTAGCTATGTAAATATAAAAAAATATTAGATTCTAAGTTTCATTCTCAATAAATATATTCAAGATTGAGGCAGAGAGTTTTTGTAGTTGTAGGTATTTTTTCATGAGGGTGTTGTGGTGCGATCCCAACTAGAAAACATATAGGTAGACTTGATTGAAATAACACGAAAATAGAGTTGTTATTTGTTGTTAAATAAATATTATTATTAGGATTTCACATATTTTAAGCTCATATTATAAGTTAAGGGACGTTTCGTTGGAATGAATAAAATTAAATGTTTCAAGTAAACACAATGGAACGTTTCACCTCAAATTCTATTGGTTGTGGGATTTCAAAATCCTTCCATCTAGAGAGAGAATTTGAAATCTCACAACCAACCAAGAGAATTTGAGGTGAAACATTCTCTTGAGATCTCCAATATGTAAATCCAGAAAGAACACAACAAAACTGACTCCGCATAAGCCGCTATGTGCAACACATGGTTTATATCGCCAGATTGTGACTCCATCCCATTGGTTCATTGGCATTTTGTCGTCACCGAAATCTTGTCGTTCTGTAACCGCACAACTCTATCGTAGGACTACGATCGTCCGCCTCATTGCATGCTCCTTACTAGCCATTAATTGTTTTGCCGCTTGCGCGCCCCATGCAAGACTACGGTCCTCCACCACATATTGCTCTTCGCCATTGTGCCACTACTTTGTAGGACTACGTCCTTCTCTGTTGGCCGCTCTAACTAGTTTATGTTCTTTTAGTGACAAGCAAAGAACTTTCAAATATAATAGATTGACCGACATTGATAATAATGATTTATGACAAACTCAAGTAGAATTTGCTACATCGAACTCATGGACTAAAATCGATGGTGTTTCTATATTTTTTGTTATTTATTGTGTTTTAATGTTTCAGTTTGATTATTGGATTTTCTTTCGAGTAGAAGATAATACACTATTAGGATTTTGCTAGGTTGAGCTTACGAGCCAAGCTAGGTTTCTAGGGCTTTTTTTATTTCTTATATATTAAGGGTTCCCATCTATTGCAGCAGACACCATTTATTATTATTATCCGATATCTTACATTCGTAAACTAGTGAGTAATGATAATTTTGTGGGTTGAAATTTTTTTAGAGTGAATTATCGTTTTTATCACTGTGGTTTGTTAACATTTGTCATTTTCATCAAAAAATGTTTTTTTTTACATTTGGCTCCTCAAGGTTCGAGAAACATTGTCATTCTCATCAAAAAATATTAGCTCAATTGTTTAAAATCTTCCTACTCTATTAAAAGGGTAAATGGAATGTCATGTGTCAGCAACATATTAATTCTCAATAAAATTTTCTTGTTTCTTTCTCTTATTAAATAACTACTAATAATATTATTTATTTATTTTTACATTATAACTGGGTTTTAAATAAACTAAGAAATAGAACTTTTTATTAATGTTATTTCTATAAAAATAATTTTTTTATAAAAAGAATTTAAAAAATCAAATTATTTTTACATAATATTTTAAAATTGTTTTTTAAAGTAAATTTCTTTATGAAAAAATAATTAAAATAGAAAGTCATAGTAAGGAATTTTTAAAAATGAAAAAAATATTTACTTTATCTTTGAAAAAAACATTTTTTAAAAAAAAGTTCATATTATTGTTTCATTACTTATAGTTACTACTCATATGTAATTTCAATTATATCATATCTTAGTATATTGTTTTATAAGTAATAATTTTTATACTATTTAATATTTTATTTATTCAACCCATGTAATACACGAGTTTACTAAAGCTAGTGTTATATTTTCATCATTAAAAGGGCACTTACGTAAATAGTATATAAAATTGAAATCCAATTTATGTTTACGTGTTGCTAATAAATATTTTTACCACGGAATTCATGTTTTGGATGAAAATAGAAACTATTTCAAACCTTGGGGAGGCAAATGTAAGAAAAAATATTTTTGGATGAAAATAACAAATATGACTAAACCATAGGGAGGAAAACGATAGTTTACTCTTTGTTTTAATTTACAATGGAATGTTTTGAAAACTAGAAACTAGAATTTGATGGTGAAGAGAATTGTGGAAGAGTCTGGGTCACATAATATAATTGAAATTAACTTTATAAATATGAATCAAGCCAAGCTAATGCGAAAGTGTAACATCATATCTCAACCTGGATTCACTGAGATCGTAGGCTCGATAGATGGGATGGATTAGAAAGTACCTAACATGCTAGAATTAAAATATTGTTAGAGCATTTCCAATAGGGCATTTTTAACCCTAAAAAAACATCATATTATCCGTTTTTAGATCAAGAACCATTGCATAGAGATATTTTTTATGCAATTGTTCTCCTCCAAGAACATAAAAAATGAATAGATGTGGGTCTCATGTACTATATATATAATATATAGATATATAATATATTAAAGAGAGAGAAAAAATAAGTGGTTAATAAATAATAAAGGTGGTGATTATGTGGTTATGTTTTTTAATTTTCTTATCGGAGTGATTTTTGAAGATTTTAAAGAAAGTGTGTTTTTTTTACGTGTCAGCACACTAGACATGTTTTTAGTTGTTTTTAAGACTTGCTATTGGTGATTCTCTTAGTGTCATTATAGAATGATGTTTTCTACGATCCACTTCCAAAGTAAGACTTAATAATATTGTTTCCAGAGAGAGAGAGAGAGGGATGTAGAGTAGAAAGTATGTATTAGTTAGAGTTATAACCTAATATGAGTTTATGATGTATATATAGCACCCTATGTTACTATCTTCGCTTGTTCTAAAGATACTAGAGATCTTCCTTATTCCATTTTGTAAGTTTTCGGAGTATACATTTATGTCTAACTTATCTTGGGTGTGCCAAGATTTTCTTTTTAGTTGCACTTGACGGCGGGCTCAAGTGACTCCTTTCATAGGCGAGGTTGGGATCGTGAGATCACTTGATGCGCGACTGATATTCATGAGGTTAAGTTAGAACTGAGCAGCTTATGTAAGATTGGGTAGTGTTATGTAAGGTAGGAGAGACATTATCCTACTTACCCCATAATGAAGTAAGAAATAAGACATAAGTTCGTAATATGTTAACATTTAAAATTAATAATCTCACAATACTTACCACCAAGTCTTCAAAATTTAATACTCTTCAACGCGCTTCCAAATAGCGTGTAATCGTTAACTAATTCTATAATACGGAATAACCAAAACAATGGATATGAAAGAAATAACCAAGATAACATAAGTGAGATGAAAAGAATAACAAAGATAACAAAAGTAAAAAAGAAACTTATATGATATTTGACTTATATCTTGTTTTGCTTAGATCGAGAAAAATAAAAAGGGATGAAAGAAATAATATAAATAATGAAGGCAATAAAGAAAGAAATTACAAATGACAAAGATAATTGAAGTAAAAGATATACAGAAGGAAGTAACATATAATAAAAGTAACAGAGAAAAAGAACAACATAGATGAGAGAAATAATAGAGATAAGTGAATAACATACATAACAATAACAATATACAAAAAATATTATATTACAAATCAACATGATCGTCAAGACATATATAAGATTTAGAGCGATAATTATCCCATGTTACTCATTCGTCACTATTATGGAACACCATAATCTACAAGGGCTCTTACAAATCCTATTAATCTTGCTAAGACCTTGTATTTCTATGGCAGTACAAACGATTTTTTGTTGAAAGTTACTAACCCCGAGTTGATCGCTGAATTTAGTTGATGATATGGCCACACTCATACGATCTTCTAATTAGAGATTTTTCAATAACAATTATTTTTTACTCTTAAATACCATCTAACATTCTAACATTACTTCTATTAGAAGTTAATGATATACCACTTTTCGAGATGATTAGCAAAAACAATATATAAAACTATCTACATGCACAATTAGTTCACCATTTTGAGATCTATTACTCAAAGTCTCAAACACAAGTGTGAGTAAGTTTAAGTATGTTTTAGGAGTAACTTTGTAACTTTGTAACATAGTAATTAAGTTTTAAAATTATTTGTCACTCATAAAAGTTTTTTTTCCAATCAGGTCATTCGTAAGATTTTTATCCCGATCAGATCACTAAAGTTTCAGGATTGTTTCAATTAGGTCATTCATAAGTTGAAAAAATTTAAAAAATTTGATGTTTAAAAAAAATAACAATATTTATAAAAAAAAACTAAATTATTCTAAAAAAATGTGAATTATTTAAAATAACTAAAAAATATGAGTAACCTGATTATAACACTCTTAAAACTTTAATGATCTGATTGGAACAAATAAAATTATTAGTGACCCAATTGGAACACTTTTAAAACTTTAATAACTTGATTAGAACAAATAAAATTATGAATGACCTAATTAGAACATTATTAAAATTTGCTTACTATTCTGTGAAGTTTTTCCTATAATTTATTATTATTTGATTTAAGTTCAAATGATGCTTAGGTTTTTTTTTATATTGAATTTAGTATTATACATATGTTTTAGTTCAGTACTTTATCACTCTTTTATATCATTTATTTAATTTATTTTTCAATATTTCTTAAATATATAATAGTATGAATTATTCATGAGCTTCTTACGACCGGTAAGAAAAATCATTATTTATACTAGTGAATAACTAAATAGAGAGATATTAATTACAACCATCAGCCGACAAATACTAATTCTAACATGATCAAACATAATGTTTTTGAGAGAAACTGATTTGATACAATGTCTATGATATTCTCAAATCTTGGCTCACCTACTTAATATTCTTACACTAATGTAACATATAAGTTTCTTCTTAGGTGGATTATATCTGAGTTTTAGGGTAAGAATTTAACTTTAAGAATTAAACTTCTTAAAACTTTTACTTTCATTGTTGATGATATTCTTGCAACATAACTTCATTGTATATATCTTCCTCGATTTACCCCTAAACAACCTTTTAGTCTTTACTCCTAAAAGTCTATAACTATGATAAAATTTATAAATTGTGTTTTTTCATCCAATTTAATATAGATGAATGACCTAAATTTGTAAAGAATTTTGAACAAACGTGATTGTAAGCTACTTGGCTTGTTGTTAGGGATGCTAAGAAAGCTTGTGTTCAACTTGCTTGGAAATGAGGCCGTCGTAAGGATTTGTAGATTTATTTCAAATGGTAAAAACGATAATTTTGTTGGCTATAATTTCTAACTCAATTCACAAGCTGGTGAAGTTTAGGGTCTAAGTTGACAAGTTGGTCAAGTTAGATATAATTTCTATTATTTAGTGATTATTATTGTAATCAAGTAAGACTCTAACAAGTTGGTTAGTTCCTAAAGTTTAGCAATCATAATTACATTAAAAGGTTTTAACCTATAAATACACAACCAAGATTTAGGGTTATTGATGAGTTGTAACCAAGTTTTTGAGTTAGTTTTTCTTGGTTATAATAAATCATTTGGAGTTAGACAATTTATCTTGTTTTCAATATCGATTCTGGACTTGAATTGGTATCAGAGCTTGGTGGAATCAAGAGCCAAGTTTTAGGTACCCAGAATTGATACCAAGATCCGCAAGTAAACTAATTGAATAAGCGTCATCGAGAAAAAGGATCTAGGGCTATTTTTTTTGCCAAGAAGATCTAGGGTTGTATGAAGGTGTCAAGAGAGATATGTGGGTAAACGCTTGTTGCCGAGAAAGATCAAAGAAGCCATCGCTTGCTAGCTTCGAGACAACACTAGATCTACGTTCAAAGTTGCTGAAACCATCGCCGCTTGATTGGGATCTAGTCGTCGATCTTGTATCAATTCTTGGAACCAAAGAAACAGGGCCATATAATTTGCTGCCAAGAACATCAACAACTCTTTAGCAAAGCTATTCAAAGGAGAGACAGGCCATTTAACATAGTCATATTCAAGAACACCTTAGATCAAACTTGCTGATCAAGCTTAGAGACCAGAAGTTGTTGCTATCATAAAAGGTTTAAATTTGTTAGATCTACATCGCGAAAGCTCACTGATTGATCAAGTTTAGAAACCATAAGTTGTTATTGTCTCCAATGTATCAAGTTAGCTAGTTTCTTAAGATTTTATGAACATGCATGGATTAATGGAGAATGGGTTGTTCAAATATGTACGTGTTGGCAAGCCACACGTCAATGGTGGGTGTAGTGGGTCATCAACAAGTCCAGGGGCGAAGCTTAATAGGGGCTGGGGGGGACGCCCCCTATTTTTTCATCTGTAGTGTTAAATTTTAGCCCGATAGTATAAATTTTTTGGTCAGGTAGTGTAAATTTTTATATAAATATCGAGTTCGCCCTTCTTAAAAAAATAATTTCGCCCCCGCCCCCTACAAAATTGATTAAGCTCGGCCACTGAACAAGTTGAGATCCAATATCATAGCTCTCCCGAGTAGGATGTGTTTCAACGATAAAGTTAAAGAGTCTCGAGCATTGTTCCAGATAAACGACCTTGGTAGTATGGTGCATCGAACCCAAGAAAGAACAAGTGAATATCAAGGAACTAAAGAGAATAAAATACTTAGCTAATGATCAAATCCAAACTATTACCAAGGATCAAGTTCAAAGAGATGAAAAGTTGCTTGGAGTAAAAGGCCTACCTAATACGGTTCAGAAATTAAGGGGGTGATTGTTGGCTATAATCTCTAACCCGATTCACAAGCTGGGGAAGTTGAGGGATCTAAGTTGACAAGTTGGTCAAGTTAAATATAACTCTTATTATTAGTGATTAGTATTGTAATCAAATAGGACACTAACAAGTTGGTTAGTTCCTAAAGTTTAGTAATCCTAATTACATTCAAATAGGTTTGGTTTTAACCTATAAATACACAACCAAGGTTTAGGGTTATGGATGAGTTGTAACCAAGTTTTTAAGTTAGTTTTTTTGTTATAATAAATTATTGGGAGTTAGCCAATTTATCTTGTTTTTTTATATTGATTCTGGACTTGAGATTTAAATGGTATAATATGAAAAATATACATCATATGCTAGACACACGATGTGATGCATGAACGAAGGATATAATGGGCCGTTGGGGGGCCCTCTTTTGTTTTTTCGTTAGTAGTGTTAATTTTTGGTTCGGCAATAGAAATTTTTGGCCCGGTAAAGTAAACTTTTTTATATATATTGAGTTCGTCCCTTTAAAAAAAATTGTTTCGCCCCTTTATCTCCTCTAGTGTTAAGATGTAATAACATAAAGGGTGACGATGTGAAAACAAAAATAAATGGAAACAAAAAAAAAAACCATGTTAGAAGTTCTAATTAGTTCTTATATATTACACGAACACGAATATAATTCACACATGAAATAGCAAGAAAAGGTTAAAATAGGCGACGAATACTAAATATATAAAATTCATTGTTGAATTAGTGGTTACTGGTTAGTGATTAGTAATCAAACTTATCGTTTAAGGATGGGTACCTTTACTTGCTTTACCTTTTCTTTTCTATCCACAATAGGCTTGACATATCAAATCAGTAGATGATTTGGTTCAGTGCATCAAAGTTTGCTTTAATTAAATGGTCTTTCGTCTTACTGTAATTCTAATATATATAACTTTTATTACCTTTATGACATAGGTACATGATATTGTAATAAAAGGCGTTTATTATAATGGTGACAAAGTGTGTCACACAATATCATTTCTTTAAGATATTGAGAGTTTAAATATTAATGTTGTAAGCAATGATGTAGATTAAAAGTAGATTATGTTGTGTGAGTTTGTTATTAAGGAAAATATATAAATCTATATACAAATAAATAAGTTATATGGTTGCATTGTAAAAACAAGTTTATTTGTTCTTATTTAGTGGTACTAATAAATGTTACTTTTAATTATACTTTAGCAACCAAGTTTGTATGAGTAGTGTTGTGTATTCTAAGTATATGCGATATGGTCGGGTTTTGCGTAAACTATATATAAAATGAAAATAGCAAATTCAAAAGAGAAAAGTTTAATTAATATACTATTATCTAATGACAATGACCATGTTCATTATAATGGTGACAAAATGTGTCACACGATATCATTTCGAAAGAGATTTAGAGTTTTAATACTCTTGTAAGGAAATGATGTATATTTAAAAGTAGGTTATAGTGTGTGAGTCCATCATGTAACAAAAAATGAATAAATAATTACTTATTTTTTATAATCCATATTAAAAAAAATAATTATATGGTTGCATTGTAAAAATAATTTTATTTGTCTTTATTTGATTTTACTAATAAATGTTACTTTTTATTATGCTTTAGCAACCAAGTCTATATGAGTAGCGTTGGGCATTGTAAGTACGTGAGATATAGTTGGGTTTTGCGTAAACTAGATATAATATGAAAATTACACAATCAAAAGAGTAAATATTTAGATACTATTATATTATGACGTTACTTTGCATATTAAGATAAAGGTACCATGAATGCTTGATTATCAATTCATTCATTCAACAACAACAAAGTGCTATGAATACTAGATAATTAACCAAATGACCAGATGTTTATTTTAATGGTGACAAAGTGTGTCACTAAATATCATTTCTAAAGAGATTGAGAGTTTAAATATTGTTTTAAGCAAATGATGTAGATTTAAAAGTAGGTTATAGTGTGTGAGTTATCATTAAGGAAAAAAATATATAAATAATTACTTATATATACTTTTCAATAATCCATATTACAAATAGATAAGTTATACGGTTGCATTGTAAATCATTTTTAGTGGCACTAATAAATGTTACTTTTAATTATACTTCACCAACCAAGTTTATATGAGTAGTGTAGTGGATTGTAAGTACTTGATATATGACTGGGTTTTACGTAAACCAGATATAAAATAAAGATTGCCCATTCAAAAGAGAAAAAATATATACTATCATCCAATAACATTACTTTATATATTAAGATAAAGTTACTATGAATGCTTGATTATCAATTCATTCATTCAATGACAACAAAGTGCTATGGATACTCGATTATCCATCCAATGACAAGGTGTTTACTTTAATGGTGACAAAGTGTGTCACACAATATCATATCTAAAGAGATTAAGAGTTTAAAGACTCTTGTAAACAAATGATGTAGATTTAAAAGTAGGTTATATCATGTGAGTTCGTCATTAATTAAAGAAAAAATACATATATGACAGATAAATAAGTTATATGGTTGCATTGTAAAAGCAAATTTATTTGTCCTTATTTAATGGTACCAATAAATGTTACTTTTAAGTATAATTTAACAACCAAGTCTATATGAGTAGTGTTGTGTATCGTAAGTACACGAGATATAGACGGGTTTTGCGTAAACCATATATAAAATGAAGATTGTACATTCAAAAGAGAAATAAATTATATGCCTTTATCTGATGACGTTACTTGGCATATTAAAATAAAGGTACTATGAATTCTTGATTATTCATTCATCATTCAACGACAACAACGTGCTATGAATACTTCATTACCCGTCCAATGGTAACAAAGTACTATGAATACTCGATCATGTAGACCATCATGGTGGATAATATACTAGTCTGATAACACAAACTTATCATTTTATTACTCAAATACAGATTAAAGATTGGATTTGCGATTTTGTTCTATTCCTTGCATTATGCAAGTCTTTTGAAAATAATCAATATTAAATTACACAAATGCATACCCAACACCACTGGTATGCGCCCTATAAACTAAAAGCTTCACATTTTATCTTTTATCAATTATTTAAATAATTAAAACCCCCCATACATTTCCTTTGCATTTTATTGTTCCAAACTTCTTTCTCCAACTCTCTTAGATCCGTTAAAAATGTGTGTTATTGTGTTAACCTACACCAATTAGTATAATAAATTGCAATTACAGTTTCAATGTAATACAATCAACGCATAAGGTGGGTCTTAATTAATCTACACCAATTAGTGATATATAGCATATTACAGTTGCGATGTAGTGTTTTAACAATTGTAATTTAACTAATCAATAAAAATATTGGCAAATTATCCATGTGTAGTAATATTATAATAGTAATAACATTTATTAGTCAAATGAATAATGCTGGTGGTCGGTGGGGGCTACTTCGAGAAGAAAATTGTAAAAGAAAATGAAAAAGAGCTGGTGACGCGTATGTGTGTAAGATCACGTGTTAATTGACGTGTGTCCATAATAAAATAATATAATAAAATATAAAGTGTCGGCTACTTGATCTAGTGGCCACATAACAAACAATCAACATTTAACATAAGCCTGTTTTGGCGGCAGCATATGTCCCTACTTCCACATGCAACTACTACAACTACAACTGTTGTTCCTTCTCTTCAAATGAAAACTTACCCGTTTTTTAGTAATTGTTTGATGATGCATATAATTAACAAGTTTTTCGCCGACGTTACGTGATAAAGTATAGGTTAACAATACTTGTATTTGGACGAAATTTGCGTCGAACCGTAAAATAACTCGAATTCATACCGTTGAGCGAAAATACTTTATACTTGAATCGCTTCTTTTCCAAACAAAATTATATGGAAACGTAGACCATATAAAAACGTATATAAAAAACATATAGATTACAATTGTACCAACTCATTTTCGAACTATATTTACATTGAAAAGTGGACTAACTTGTATTTTGCCATCAAAAGAAAACATTATATATTTCGCATGACTTATTTCTAAATACAACCTACGTCAATACGTATGCGAAAGTTAAAATATAGATCATATCAAAGCGTATATAAAAACATGCAAGAAAATGTTTTATATTTGACCTTACTCGTGTTGACACACATATAAATAAGAACATAAAATTTAATCTTTGAAATAAAAATTGTACTAAAATAAACCGAAAACCTTTAAAACTTAAAAGGATCAAAGTTGACCCGTAAGATTTGAAATCAATAAATAAATATAATTCACTAAATAAATACTGTTATTATTTTGATTATTTTCACTATATAATCTAATAAAATATTATTATTAATATTTAATCATTATTTTAACTGTTCTATCACGTCTCTAATTAATATAGGAGTAATACGATCGTTGGTGTCAAACTACAGTTTTCGATCTGTAAGTTATAATTTATTATTTTATTATGTTAGTAAACAAGTCATAATGTGAGCTCGAGCTTGTTTAGTAAACGAGCCATAATGTGAGTTCGAGTTTAGCTCGAGCTCGTTTAAGGTCTGCTAGATTCGAATTTTTTTCGAATCGATCCCGAATAGTTTGCGAGCAGGCTTGGCTCATATATACCACTATGAGATTGGCGTATGAAACACACAATTTCTTGCTTGTTTAATAAAATAAAATAAGATTATTAATTAACTTCGAATAAATGATGTTTTTGTAAATTAATCAACTATCAACTTGTAATTTTAATGTCTTTACTTGATATTTGATTGTTTCATATTTATTTATAGGTATGGTAGCATGTAACACACGAGTGTGTGCCGACCCAAAGATAAATCAATAGATTTTTTTTCTCTTATAGTTTTCTTTTAATCTTTAGGTTAGATTATTTAATGATCCAATCAACATTGAAAAATTGAATTTTTCACATTATTCTCAGCAACTTTTAGTTTTACACATTCCTAGCTTACGGTACTGGTTATGATATATTTTTTTATTTTTTAGGTTTTATATATACTCCATGATTGTGATCATGATTCTATCCTTTTTTTTTTGCAGAAACTTTTTAGGGGACGTTTGGTTAGAGGAAATGAAATAAAATAAAATGAAATTAAGAAACTAATATAATTTTCAAGTAAAATTGTGTTTGAGTAAGTAATAAAATGTAAAACCCAAAGGAATGTTTCACCTCAAATTCTTTTGGTTGTGGGATTTCAAAATCCTTCCATCTAAAGAGGGAATTTGAAATCCCACAACCAAAGGAATTTGAGTTGAAACATTTTCTTAGTTTTACATTTTATTACCTACTCAAACATAAATTTACTTGAAAATTATATTAGTTTCTCAATTACATTACATTTCATTCCATTCCTTCCAATCAAACGTTCGTTTTACTCGTTACGGTATTCTATCTATCTTTTGAGATTGACCCATGAACAATTCATTTTGTTCTACGTGTTTTCGAAATATAGTGTACCAGCATTTCAGAAAATTGATATTTCTATTTATCGATGTTGCGAGATTCTTTCATACCAAAAAAGAAAATTAAACATCAATTGGTGTCTATATACTTTTGTGTGTGTGTGTGTCGCACACGAAGCATGACAAGCTTCTATGTAGGACACCTAACGGTGAACAAGAATGAACTCATATGAAACATATTACTTCATAACACAAAATATGTAGTATAAGTTTTACAAAGAGAGACATATATATGACTTTTTTAAAACAAAAGAGAACGTACATGATCGAACATAGAACACTAGCAACTAATAATTTAATAACATGTACATGACCGGCTCTATAATGTAAATTGTAACGCAATAAGCTTGGGACACTAAAAAAATAAGGCCCTCATTTATAAAAAAATATTATAATGGGTTTTGGTATTATATGGTTCAATGAAATTTTGAAGCGGGAATACCACTTGATAGTTGAGTCCCGATGAAAATTTTGATGATTTGATAGGTTATTGAAGAAACACGGTTACACAATTCACAAAGCAAATGACCATTCCTAAGTTCTCTCTTCCCGATTGATTTGATCGACTTCGTCTAGCCCTTTTTTATTTGAAGAAATCAATTATCAAGGACTTAAGTTGGTATACAAATTTTTTTTTGATTTATTGCTTTTGTTCAAAGAAATTTGATTAAATTATTTTTGTTTAGATTGCGATTTTTACAAGATCCTATTTTTTAGTTCGATTGGAGCCCAAAAAAACGTTGAGCCAGCCCTAAACATGTAGTATATGTGTCTCGAGAATGAACATAACAATTAGAGAACACATAATGAATTTTGAAAAAAAAGATAAACAAATATGAGAAAATGAAAGTAAACGAAAAGACAAAACAGATCTAAGTAAAAAGATTGTCAAAGGTAACGTCATATGTATATGGCTTAGAAGTGCATAGAGCATGGAGGTTTTTCAAAATAGGTTAATTTTAAAGTGTTAAATGGTTTTTACGTTTTGCTAGCTTTTTATCAAAATGCCAATGGTGTTTCAACCCATAAATCACATGGTCATGCATTATGCAGTCAATATCAACCCTTCTTTATGCACAATTTCATCCTATAGGCTACAGGCCAAGCTGACGTTTTAAACATTGAAATAAAGGAAATTCCCACACAAGATGGATTTTGGACATGCCATGTGTAAAGTTAAAGATAGAGCTAGCACGTATGCTTATAAGTTATGGGCTATAGCTTACAAGCATACTCCACAACATTTGTGTGATCTTATGAGTGGACACTTCCACTATTTTAATTAGCGAAAGTCATATTAATAATTGTAATCCACTCGCCCAAACAACAAAAGTTATTATTCGATACTCTTCTACCATCTCAACTAGCATAATCGTCCACGTCACACACCAAATCATCATAATGTCTGAAGGCTTGGAAGGGTAGGGTGTCATGTTAGGTTGTTGTGCTATCTTAACTAGTGGAATACCTAAAAACGCATAACACATAACACCTAAAAGACAACTTAAAAACCACTTAACACTTTAGATTTAACCTATTTTAAAAAAAAATCCATAAAGCATCATATTTGTAAAACATCATGTTATAAACCATTATTACTCTATCCATTTTGTGTGAAACCCCACCCAAAAGGCTGGTGTGCATATATGATGTAACTTATACCGAAAGCAAACTGAGTTTAAAAATTTACAATATTCTGAGTACAAATACATTATTAATTTACAATATCAAAAAGCTAAAAATTGTTGAGGCTTAGGGTTCTACTATCTCGACATTATTCCTAGGATTGTCTAACTTATTACCTATATCATGTATACTTAAAATGACGTCAGCTACATGCTAGTAAGCTAATGCTATACAGTTTACATAAACATAATTGATATGTATGTAAACATGGGTTGGGAATGGGCTAGGTACAACACGTGCCAATCATGACTTTTTCACAACCATTAATAGTGGGCTTGTCAGACCCCCCACCCCCATACATTGCATAAGTATGTAATCTCGTGATGCATTCGAGAAACCACATAATCGTTTTAGCTAGTTTCGACACATCATTTAGCATACAAGGGGATAACAATTGCTTGTATGATCTAGTAATATATGAGTGTCCTGATACAGTTTAAATAATCCTAACTTAGGTAATGATACGACTAAGTAATTATTATCATGGTTGGATATTGGTTAAAGTTACATTGTTTAAGCATGGGTGATTAAGTTCATCCCTAACTAAGGCTAAGTTACCTAATGTCCATCTCTAACAATAACTATAATCTATCAATACTAATAAAAAAATATTTTTGTAGGTCACTTATCACAATTTTAGAGCTCCTAAATTTTATTTTCCTGCTTCTCTCTCATAATAAATATTACATTAACTATAAATGATATTATTAAATATTTTTATGTTACAAATATATATATTTTAAAAAAAAGATCTTTCTACAAATACAATTTGTGAAGAAATAACTTTTTATAAAATAAGAAAATTTTTCAAAAAATATCAAACTTTTAATAAATACAATATATTTTAAAACCTGTGGCTTTTAAAAATAAATTTCTTATGAAAAAAAATAATTAAATTTCAAAGTTATAATAAATAACTTTTAAAAATGATACTTTTCTAAAAATAGTTTGTTTTGAAACAATTTGTTTAAAAAGCAACTATTTTGAAAAAAAAACAAAAAAGATCAAACAAAAGTTTAAAAAATGATATCGTTTTTATAACTCGTACATAATGTCGATTATATCTTATATCAAAAGATCGTTTTATATTTTATTAATTTTTATTAATAACTATTTAATTTTTTATTTATTCAACTCGTGTAATACACGAGGTACTAACCTAGTGCCTAAATATAATAAAAATACCAGTACTAATAGTACTCTTAATAATAATACTAATTTATATAATAGTTAACTTGACATAAACTTAAATGAAAACATACTTTAAAACTATCTACGACAGGTTGATGTAAAGTCTTCTTACACGTGCTTCTACTCGAGCTCTTAAAATTACAAACAACACTCAAAAGGGGCATTAAGGACTTGGTTCCTTTTTATACTAGAGAATTCCTTAAAAAAGTAATACTCTTTTAGAAACCTATATGCTTCTATTTATAAGAAAATGGTAATTAGCTTAATTTTTTTTTAGATGTGGGATAGATGTGAGCAGGTTTTTGCTTATATTATTAATTAGTTGTTACACTCTTTTTTCTCATATAACCTTTAAAATTTAATGTTTTATAAATATTTGAATATGTTGTTAGGACGAACTTATTTTCTTCTACGAATCGACCTAAGGTTTCTTATAGATGAGTAGAGTCGTAGATGCTATATTTTATTATTATGAGGCAGTCTTCTAAAATAATAAATTTTTGTTGAGGTATCTCATATTTCAAATAGTAATTTTACTTGTTATTTACTCGTTCGACAATATATCAAATGCAAGTTTCATATTCATACATTAAATGTTGTTTATATAAAGCTAGTTAGTAGTTTGTAAATGTAACGCTAGCTCATTTGTTAGATGCTTTATCTTAAAAAAGATTTTAGATATAACCCAAACATAATATTGATTAATTTGAATTAATAAAAGAGTTAGATTTGTCATTCAAATAAAAAAAAGTTGCTATTGCGAAGCCGTTTTGGGATAGATGGAGCCCAATTGGGAACAATAAACCGGGCTTTATCTAACATTATAGAACCTAATTTTCTACTAAGGATTTATTAAAAGAACATATAGAACTCATTTCATATTTCCAACTAGGTTCATTTGTAACCGTCACATTCTTGAGGGTAGGGATGAGCAAAAAACCAAAATAAACGAACCGTAATCGAAATAACCAACGCAATCGAACCGATAAAACCGAAACCGCTATAAACCAACGATTTGGTTTGATGATTTTTTAAAAACCGAATTTTTCGGTTTGGTTTTGGTTTTGCTTGTAATAAAAACCGAAAAACCAAACCGAAACCATATAATCAAACTTGTAAATTTAGAGGTGTAATCATATACTTATAAAAATTATTAGCCTATTAGTTACTTATTTAACTTGTGTTATTTAAAACAGATTAAATATTTAGGTTTTAATAATAATATTTAACTTTTTTATTCAAATTGATAGATTAAAATGTTTTATTTGATATATTGTTCTTATATTTTGTAATTACATTTAATTTTAACGTCAACTATATTATAAAACTATATAGATTATATTTAGAAATCAACAAAATAATGTAATGCCAAATTTTTTTGTTTAAATTCATTACTTTAAAACATTTTCTTTTCTAAAACTTGAAGCACAAATGGTAAAACCGAAAAAAACCAAAAACCGAACCAAAACCGAAGTTAAAACCGAAAATCAAAAACCGAAAAAACCGAAACCGAACGGTTTTAAAAACCTAGAAACCGAAATATCGGTTTTTGATTTCGGTTTTAGGCCAAAACCAATCCAAACCGACCATGCACACCCCTACTTGACGGGCTGAGAAGTAATAACACCCGTCATTTTCAAGACATGAGGGGGGGG
>BJCM01201950.1:3244-23938 GCA_018326385.1 Flaveria bidentis | reverse complement strand
GGGGGGGGGGGGGGTCTTTTCCAAACATATCTACATTAATTTATTAATATATAACTTAATTTATCACATGTTATGCATTTCCTTTTTCACTTATTAAACTTAGAAAGCACGTGATATGTATCTTTTTACAAAGCTGAAAATACAAACAAGCCACTTGTTTTCCTCTTTTATTGTCAAAGCATTCCTAGATTTGCTAGAAAACCATAAGAAGATGGTGGGTGTGAAAATGTGAACTATAGGTGGTGGTTTAGCTTTAAGATTTGGATGTAAATCTTTTGGTGAAACTAAAAGTTCATAGCTAGTATAGGTTGAGGATTTTTAATAAAATCTTTATGACACATGAACTTTTAGGGGCCGTTTAGCAATCTCTTTTAATCAGTCTTTTAATGGTTCAAATGTTTGAATGGTTCAACATTTAATAGTTCAGACTGTTTGTTTCGCAAGCAAATGTCTGAATGGTTCAGACATTTGGCTCTGAATGGTTAAGGATTATACTAGTGCTAAATGATTAAGAGGCCTAATATTGAATGGTTAAGACCTCTTTTCCGAATTGGTCAGACATTTACATTTGAATAGTTAAACGATATACGACCTCTTAATGGTTCAGACTTCTTATTAGTTCGGCACATAATGGTTCAGACTTCTTATTGGTTCAATACTTAATAATTCAGAAGTTACCAAACAACCCCTTAGTTAGTTATCCTAAGATATATTTTAACAACTAACCACTTTCCCTTGCTAGAAACCCATCTAACACACCTAGTTTACATTTAGATACTGATATTAAAATTAATAGAAATTTGGGCCGCATCTAGACGGAACTCCAAATCACCCAGCCCATTAATAAAGTCAGTTTTTTTTCAACTATCGGAGTATTGGTCCATATGAGCTCTCAAGTTAAGCTTAATAAACTAGCTTATATAAATATTATATTTATCTTAATTATAATAAATATTATATAAGTAGGTAATTGTTATCATCATATTCATTCTTAAATGTATTTTTTTGCTTAAATCGTATATTTATTATTAAAAAGTCAAAATAACTACTTTCTAGATTTCTCTCTTTTATTTAAAAAAATCTAAAATTTTCTAAAGTCAATATTATTTTAAAAACATATTTTTATTAATTAAAACCTAAATATCTTACTTAAAAAGTACTCTTTTCCAATTTTTTTTTATTTCTATAGATTTTTTAAACAAACATTTTAAAAAGATTTTTTTAAACCAGTCTTTATAAAAGTAGAAGTTATATATTAAAACAGTTCTTTTATAAAAAAATAAAACTAATTAAAACCATAGTTTTTAAACAAGATTTTTATTAAAAATGATTTTTTTCCACAGGATTTTTATACTTAATTTCATTTATATATTATATCAAAATAGTGTTTTATAGTTTCCAACCCTAATATAGACTATATAGTAAATAAATAACTTAAGAAGCACGTGGTGGGTTTCCCTTGAAATGATGGGCGAGCCGGGTCACCAACGCTGTCTGTGTTCGCGGGCGCGAGTGGCATTTCGCCATTGGGTTTACCCGGGTGACCGGGCTTAAAATTATCCGTTGACCGTTAAAAAAAAGAAGCACATTGTACCCAGAAAGCTTGTTTTCCGGCCTATCTTTCTGTTAAATAGAAAAAGTCATAAACCAATCCATTTTGACTTTCATTATTACTAAACAATAAATATCCTTTTTATTTGAAATTAAGTTTAAATAATTTTCAGTTTAGTTTTTTAAAATCAAGTTTTTTTTTTAAATTAAAAAATTTAACGTAGTGCCAATTATTTAATTTATTTTTTTAACTCACGCAATACATGGGTTTCTTTCTTAGTATAAGTATATAACAAGTATGATTAGATGCACAACTCACAATGAGTCCTTGATCAATATAAATATAACTTCTACAAAATAAATATATAATTACATAAAAGATACTATTATACATAAATCTACAATAAAAACGTCTAAATTATATAAAGTGTTATAAATATATGTAATAATGATTATATATGTGTATAAAGTCAATAAATATTTAATAAATAATAATGAGTTGAGTGGGAGCCATGCTCAGACTTGAAAAACTATGAACTATGCTTGAGCTTTTGACATAAAGCTTAAAAAAAGTCTATCTTAAGCTATTGTAAAATAAATGAGCATAGGTTGAGCGTAGATAAGTTTTTGCTCTAAATTGTTTAGTACCCCTATCAAAACCTTAATAACTTTCCAATCACCTTTCAATTTTTTCCTTTTAGTTTAAAAAGCAAAGATTAATATTAACCTATCTGTTTAAAACAAAAGAAATGAACAGTAAAATTAGGTTAATTTGATAATTTCGTTGAGTTAACCCATGGTTTAAAGCAGAGAAAGAGGGAGAGACCTCACAATCTCTCTCTTATGATAGCACTGACATTTTTAGGAGCCTGAGATGAAGGATGTACCTCTACACTTGTAAACTAGACAACATGACATTTTCCGTTGTCTGGGCGGAGGATTCAAGGCCTGGATAACATGACATCTATAGCCTCCTAAGACGATATATAAATAAAGTGTATATAATATAAATCTAATTACATTTGAGTGAAAGAAAGTAAAAAAGAAAATCTATGCACTAAAAGATAAAAGAAAAAATTATAAAATGGTAAAATGTACCATAAAAATACAAAAGATGCCTTATAATTAGTACAATATCCATACAAAGTTGTCAACATGACAAATGTTAGTATAGTAAATATATCTTTATATATTATGGTAATCTATTTAGACTCAATATCTTTATATATTTAGATGAAGGAGGTACTTTTAGGCTTGTGGACTCGACAACACCAGCATCCTCAGCCCTTTGAGACAAACAAAGTAGTTTTAAGCTTATTGACTCGATACCATTAAAAAACTTCACCTGATTCAGCCTCATATAATGGAGGAGGTACATCTAGCCTTTTGGACTCGATCGCATAAACATCATCAGCCACCTTAGCACTGGCATCATCAAGCTAAAGGAGGTGTTCTGTGCATGAGGAGTGAAAAGAACTAGCATCATCCTCTAACCTCAGCTCGTGAGTAGAATTAGAATGTATAAGTTTTAAAAACTATATATGTTATTTGTGAATTATATATGTATGTAATATTAAATTGAAAATCACTTATATATAGCACTCTATGAGAATGAAGTTGTTCTAGGATTGTGGACTCAATGTCACAGACATATTCAGCAGCATGAGACAGATAAGTTACTTTAAAGCTTATGTACTCGACATCACTAATATCTTTCAATCTCTTAAAATGGAGGAGATGCGTCTATGCTTATGGATTCGACAATATCGATATCTTTAGCCTTATTGTCGACTCAACAGCATCGGCATCTTCTACCATCTAAGGTGAATGAGGTACCTCTTGATTTGTGGTATCCACAACACCAACATCTGTATGTTATTTGTGAATTATATATGCATATAAGATTCATTTGAAAATTACTTTGATGAAACACCTTTGAGAGAAGCCGATTGTTTTATGTTTGTAGACTCGATGGCACTAGCATATTTGGTTGGTTGAGGCAAAGGCGGTAGTTCTAGGCTTGTGGACTCGATGACATCGACATCTTCAGGTGCCTGAGGCAAAGGAGATAGTTTTAGTCTTGTGAAAAGAACTAGTATCTGCTTATGTCTTGGTGACTTTAGTTTAGGTTATTTCATGTAACCTGTGTTTTAACAGGTTCGTGTTTGAAAAAATAACATAATGAATTATCGTGTCGCGTTCGTATTTAACATGTCAGATCATCGTGTCTTATCGTGTCATGTCTTATCATGATTTTTCTGGCCTATTATGCTAGCTTTGATTGTCATGTGTACAAAAAAGATTATTATCAGATTAGGTTATAAAGACCCAAATTTTTATTATTTAGACACTTTAATCTCTCTATTTCTCTATGTATCTCTATACACGTGTCTACACATGTGTAGAGAGAGATGGCGAGAAGAATAATAATTAGATGTATACATAACAAGCCTATTATTATCTTGTTATAATGAACTCTTTGAAGTTATTTTCTCCAACTTTGATGTGATTTCATTTTATAAATTAAGATGATGTATTTGAGGATTTTCTTGTTTTTAGCAACTCTTAATCTAGTTAGAGCATTCATAAACTGTTCTTTAACTTTATGTGAATGTATTACTTATATTATATGTTATGATTATAAGTGATTGTGAGTAAATGATATTAGAGATTTAATGTTTAATATTTATTTTTTAAAAACATCATTCAAAACTCTATAACTATACATTTTAAGTTATTATGAGTGGATAAGAGAGAAAAAATAATGATAAAATTGAAAACAAGACAGAAAAAATAATGATTTTTAATATAATTATATGAATAAAGATAAAGAATAAGTTGTGAATGTTGTTATATGCTATATTATGGAACTAGTTTGAGTAAAGTAAGATTCTATAAAAGAAAACATTATTACATTAGTTAATGATCAACATTGATCATAAAATGTTGTTATGTTGGCTTTGAATAATAAGTCAAACATCTTCTTACTTTAATAAAATAGTAAATGGAAGTGCCACATGTAATCATCACAATCCGCCTCATCAAAATTTTCTCGCATCTTTCTTGTATTAAATAATTATTTTAATTACTAATAATATTATTTTAATACTTTTTAATATTTAATAAATTAAGAAATAAATCTATTTATTAAGTTTATTTCTAAATAATAATACTTTTAAAAAGTCAATCTTTTAAAAAAAATTAAGCAAATTTGGGAGTTGTAATAAGAATTTTTTTTAATAATGTATTTTTATATGGTTTGTTTTAAAACAAAATGTTTATTTAAAAAAATTAAAAACAATATTTTAAAAAAGTCGATATCATTGTTTTATTATTTATAATCATTTCTCATACGTAATTTAAATTATATCATATTTTAGAATATCATTTTATATGTAATACACGGGTTTACTAAAGCTAGTGAATCTTAGGACTGTTCACGAACCGAACCGAACCCAGCTCTGCTCGAACTCGGTTCGGTTTTAAACCGAGCGGCTCAGTTTGGTTCGAATTTACGAATTCGAGCGCAAACTTCATGCTCGAACTCGGTTCGGTTTTAAACCGAGCGATCGGTTTCACTCGGTTTTGCTCGGTTTTGTTTGGTTTCGTGTTATAATTTAAAATAAAACTAATAATTAATTCAAAAGTTTTAAATTTGAAGTTCCAACCATAGTATCTTCACCATTGCTTGTGTAAATGTTTTTTAAGAACCAAATTATAAAAAAAATCTAACATCAAGATATCATAATTAGAAACAACTGAACAATGTCAGGCTTCGAACAAAGTCGGATTTCAGATTTCAGAGGTTGATTGTCGAAGGCGGGATGCACGATCAGACTATTGCATGTCGGACTGTCGAAGGCCATGGTCGCATGTCAGAGTGTTGGAGGTCATGGGTTACTTGTCTGAGTGTCGGAGGTCAGCGCCTCGACAGTCGGTAGGGAGGTGGGGGATACAGGGGACGACCGGGAAGTGGTAATGGGTGGAATGATGAAAAGATTTTGAAATGCGAAATAATGATTTGATTAGATCATTAAAGCTTTACATTTAGGGTTGTTGATTTTTAACTAAGTAATTAAAATGGTGGTAGGTAGTAAATAACTAAATAAATTCATAATTATATAATATATAAAAACTAAATCTAAAAAGTTATTCGAGCGAAACCGAGCGAGCGACGAACGAGCGTACCTTTGCTCGTGCTCGGATCGTTTACAACCGAGCCAAAATTCGAACGAGCAAAAATCCGAACTTTTTTCGAACAAGTTCGAGCGAGTTTCGAACGTCGAGCTATTTGAACAACCATAGTGAATCTATAAATAGATTATAATAGTTTAATTTTTTTACTAGCAACGACATGCTTTCTACTATTATACTCTATACCTAATATGCTTCTTAAATTATTATCACACCTACAGTCTAAAACATTGTAACCCGAAATCTTTGGTTGAAAATACATTATTTTACTGTCGGATTGTCTTGTTTAAAAAAATTGTTTAACGGATAAAATACCTCCAACCAAATTATTTAAATTCATCAAGGGATTTAGTTCTAAGATAGTCAAATATTACTATATATAGTAATATGTTCATTGAATTTAATGAACTAAACACATATTATTTTTAATTTCTAATCAATTTAATGAACTAAACACAACCTAAAACTAAATCATATTTGACTATCTTAGATTCTTAGTTATACATTTATGAACATAACGGTACTTAAATTTCTGGATGATTGTATCTAAAAAAGAGTTGTGAAAAATATTACTATATATAGTAATAAATATGATGTACCTTCCGTAAATGGGAATAATGTTCCTCTACAGTATGACTATAGACAAGTATATAATCAAAATACACAAGGACATACCGAGGTAACACATCCCGAAATAAGTCATTCATGGTGGCCTGGAATGTGGAGGGTGCATTCGTAAGGCCGAATGGCATAACAAGAAATTCGTAATGGCCATCAACCATGCGAAAGGCTATCTTGTGGGTGTCCTCGCTTGCCAATCGAATCTAATGATATCCGGCTGTTAAATCGATCTTTGAGAGCACAACAACCCCATGTAGCTCATCGAGTAATTCATCATCGACAGTTGGAATTGGGTACCGATCCTTGATTGTGATGGCGTTTAATGCTCGATAGTCTACACAAAATCACCACGAGCCATCTTTCTTACGAACTACATGTACCAACTTAAGGCTTCACCGGTGAAGTAAAATTGGGCTAGGGATAGTCGGTGATCGGGTGGGATCGAATAATAATCGAAGTAATTGTTGGCTTGGAAGATCTAGTCTAAAGGGTTGGAGCCATCAAAGGTTGGAGCAACTTAGTGTTGAACCAATAAAAAGGTCTGAACCATTAAATGTTAAACCATTAAGAGGTCTGAACTATTAAGAGCTAGTTTATTGTTTAACTATTCAAATGCAAATGTCTGATCAATTCAGATAAGATGTCTTAATCATTCAGCATTAGACCTCTTAACCATTCAACATTACTATAATACTTAACCATTCAGAGGCAAATGTCTGAACCATTCAGACATTTACTCGCAAAACAATCAGTTTGAACTTTGAACCCGCCTAGGTTTGAATTCCGAGGGTGAGTTTTTCCCACATTTTTTAGTTTTATTTTGTTTTCTTGTCAATTTAATTTTAAAAATACAACGAATTACCCCTTTACACTAGGTGGATATAAATCTAAGCTATAAACTCACAATATTTGATTCATCATAAATACGTTCTAACGTTAGCCAAGCAGTAAGCTTCAATGGATTCTTTCAATCACTTCAAATCAGTCTTTTGACACCCAGAAACATCAACCATCTTCAACACACCGTCATCACACTTGGGCAAAAATCAAATCTTAATTGCATTGGTCAAATTATGATCATCAATCATTTGCCCCTTTGTCCTGAACAAATAGACGATCAATTCATCCAACAACAACTCAACCCAACTGTTCGTAACAACGAAGAAGCATTCCTTTGCTGTAATTTGGGTCTCGGGTCTCCATGAGATACCCAATAAGATCAAGCTGTTTTAACCCTTTTTAGCGATTCTGTTTTGTAGATGATTACACAAGAACATGTTCACTTCGATCAAACATCTGAAAATTGTTTCCCGCCATAGCACAATACGCTCATTGTTCACCATTTCTTCAGGAGGCAATTTCGCTTTATCGGCTCACCAAACCCTTCATCGTCTCCTTGAGAAATGTCAATCAATGATGAAACTTAAACTAGTTCATGCTCAAATCATCGTTCATGGGCTCCATCAAGACACATTTACCGTTAGCAAATTGATTTCCTTCTGTGCTGTGTCGGAAACACCTGATTTACAGTATGCACACCTGGTGTTCGATCATTTGCCTCAGCCAAATAAGTACATGTATAACAGTTTGATTAGGGGTTACGCGAGCAGTGACTACCCGATAAAAGCTCTTGACCTCTTCCGTCAAATGACTTGTGTGGGAATTTCTCCGAATGAATACACATACCCTTTTGTTCTTAAGGTGTGTGCAGTGTTAAGTAGGGTGTTAGATGGGGTTTTAGTTCATGTTCGGGTTATTAAGTCGGGGTTTGAGTCTCATGTTTATGTGCAAAATGGGTTGATTAGTGTGTATTGTGCTTGTGGGGAGATTAAGGATTCAAGAAAGGTGTTTGATGATATGATTGATAAGAGTGTGGTTTCTTGGAACACGCTGATTGGTGGGTACTCGAAGTTAGGCTATTGCAAGGAAGCGTTTTTATTGTTTCAAGAAATGAGGAAACTTGGTGTAGAGCCTGATGACTTTACATTTGTTAACTTACTTTCTGTTTGTTCACAGAACTCTCAAGAAGTATTAGGAGCATTATTGCATTCGTACATTGTGACAACCGGAGCTTGCATTGATATTTATGTGCAAAATGCGATTGTGGACATGTATGCAAAATGTGGGCATTTGCAATCAGCTCAAGCATTCTTTGACCATATGAGCCATAAAAACGTGGTTTCATGGACATCTATGGTCAGCGCATATGCCAAACATGGGCTTGTGGAGCCTGCGAAGAAGCTATTTCATCAAATGCCTGTAAAAAATGTTGTTTCTTGGAACTCAATGATTTCATGCTATCTGCAAAAAGGTTGGTATAGTGAAGCATTAGTGCTCTACAATGACATCTTTAAAGCAGGAGTAACTCCTGATGAGACAACTTTGGCTAGTGTTCTTTCAGCATGCTGTCAACTTGGTGATTTGGAAACAGGTAAAAGCATCCACAATTATATATCTTCGAACTATGTAACACCGAGTGTTACATTGTACAATTCACTGATAGACTTATATGCTAAATGTGGGTTGTTAGAAACTTCATGGGGTTTGTTTCATGACATGCCAGAAAAGAATCATGTTTCTTGGAATGTTATGATCGGGGCACTTGCATTACACGGATGTGGTTTTGAAGCAGTTGAACTCTTTGAGAGCATGCAGGTTCATGGGATACACCCTGATGACATCACCTTCATGGGCTTGCTTTCTGCTTGTTGCCATAGTGGTCTTACAGAATTAGGTGAATACTACTTTGGCAAAATGACAACAATTTACAAACTACCCCATACAATTGAACACTATGCTTGTATGATTGATCTTTATGGCCGATTAGGGCTGTTTAGAGATGCTATTAGATTAATAAACGAAATGCCAATGAAACCGGATGTTGTGATTTGGGGTGCGTTGCTTGGGGCTTGTAGAATTTATGGGAATATTGAAATTGGGAAACAAATATTGAAACAAGTGTTGGAGTTAGAACCTTATACATCAGGAGTCTATGTGCTTGTATCAAACATGTTTTCTGAAGCTAAAAGATGGCAAGATGTGAAGAGCATAAGGAAACTAATGAAGGATCAAGGAATAAAGAAGAGTAGAGGTGTTAGCTCAGTTGAAGTTGATGGGAATTCACATGAATTTTTGGTTGATGACAAGAGAAATGAGTTGTCAAGTAATGTGTATGAGTTGTTGGATCAGTTAACCCTTCATTTGAAATCGCTAGAGATGGAATGTGATATTTGGCAACTTTCTAATGTAAGTTAAGTACTTTTTGAAGCTAAATATGTGATATGGAATAATCAGATAATCAGCTGTAGCAAAACACGCTGAAGGAGTTAATGTTTGGATGTGCTTTTGCTATTTGCAGTTATAATACTCAGATAAATAGTTATTCGAGTGTTTGGATAATTATAAATATAAAGATTTACTTGTAAAATGACCCCTAGATGTTGAATTAACTTTTGTTGCAGCTACTCTTACACTGATTATTTGACCCTTAAATAATTAGATTCAGTTTCACATGCCTGAACTTTAGATACTGATTATCCACTACTTGGAGACACAATAATTAGAAAATGGCTTAGATGACACTTGATTTCTCTACTTTATGCAGGATGCATTGTTGGACTTTGATACTAAAAACTGATCTAGCTATTTCACGCTCTTGTTGAAGAAGATGAGAGAAGTGCATGCTCCATATCCTTCCGAAGAAGATGATAAAGGAGAAAAAGCTCAATGGTAGGTTGTATTTGCTGTCAGCTTTGTATTTGATAAATTCTTATCATTTAAACTTATTTAATCATAGGATATGATACAATGAAAATACATGTGTTTGATGACAAATTTTCAGTTAGAAGCTCCCCAATGGTATTCAGGAAAGTGACGTGTAAGTCGTTTAAAAGGATTAGGTAAAAGTAGATGTTGTTGGATGTTAGTTGAGCAATTAGTCAATTAGTTGATAAAGTTAAAATAAGGTAAGTGAGTACCAATTACATTTATACTCTCAATATTTATACTCACTGTACGGTTGAGCATTTTGACTTTATCAACTAATTCACTAACTGCTCAATCAACATCCACCTACCAATTACTTTTAACTACTCCTTTTAACCGACTTACACATCAGAAAGCTTGCACATGGACACCCCACCACTGAGTAACTATGGAATCCTATACAGGTAAATATTATTTAATATAGCCAAGGAAATCTTTTTTGGAGGACCTTTATGTTAAAATTACCTTATGCTCAACCAGGAATGTCTTTTTGCTAAACTGTTTTTTTAGCTTGATTATATATAATCTTAACTTAGCTTCTGCTTTGCGCAGGGCCAAGGGTGGGGCGGGTTGCTTCTGTTATGATATATGTAGTCTTACCATACACTTTGTGCAGGATGATGTATTACACGACATGAATCCATAACCTCAAGGTCACAAAACAACAACTTTATTAGTTGCTTTAAAGTCTGTCTTGTGATTATGTATAATCTTTACCTTCTTAATCAAATTACCTGTACTCTAGAAGAGTAGCCCCCGTCATTATCAATGAATTCCCATTTTCCTCTCTTTTTTTGTTTACTAAAAATTGATTTTTAATTTGGTGAATTATTGGTTAGTGTTTTTGATTATTTTTTAATTGTTGAATTATACTACTAGTGTATTCGATTTTTAATATAAAGATTAATATATAAGGATTTTAACAAAAACTAGAATCTTTTACTGAGCTACAAGATTAATCATTGAATACATTATAGATAGCTATAGTGAATAACTATTCAACACATTTATGTTTATTTTTGTCTCCATTATTTATTTTTGTATCCATTATTCCTTTACGTACATTCACAAGTAAATACAAGCGATCAACATTCATTTGAATATTACTAATTGTAAGAGTACTATTTTCACAGAGAGTTTTTGCTGAGTCGATGTTCTTATTAAAAGCAGTTTTCTTATCTCCTGAGATAGATGTAAGGTTTTTTCTCATCTTACTCTTTCAGACCCTACTATTTGAGTGGAAGTCGCTAGGTTGCATACACTAATTGTATGTTTGTATGTTTAGAAGATCAAGATTGCATACACTAGCGGGGGTATTGTATTAGTCTTCTATATGGTAGAAACTAATGTGATTCAATTCAAGAATTAAGAAAAACAAACAAGAATTTTTACTATCTTATCAAGCACCACTAGTCGTGCATCCTTGAGGGGACTCCTATAGGAATTCTAAAGTAATGTAGATTTCAATATGATGGCTGACCTAATCATTATTTTTTCCTGTTTTGAATTTATTTACTTTTACAATCAATCACCGACCCTAAATTTTAAAAAACCGGATCAAACAATTACAGCAAAAATCTTTAAATAAAACAAGTTGTAAGAAGAAATTAATAAAAGGTCAAAAATCATAGACATAAGCATCATCATGGAAAGTTGCTATAATGCATTCTCAGGATTCTCACATTCAAGAAGACCAGATAAATTTTGACTCTTTCTCTCACCATGGCACCATCACTAGGGTTACACATGTTTAAATTTCTTTAAAATGGCACTGGGTGTTCACACATGAAAGGTTCTAGTGCTTACACTCTGATTACCAAAGTTGGGAAAACATATCATGTGAAGTTTTATTGGAAACCAACATGTGAAGTAAAAGAAGAGGCTTGTCGAAAGATAAAGTCATCAATATCGATGGAGTTATTTTTCGTTTTCTTATCTAATTTCGTTAGTTGCTTTAGGCTAAATATCATATCAAAAACAGCTTTAAGCTTGAAGGGGCATGTTAAGAGTATTAAGTAGCGTATAGCACTAGTCAATTCTTCTAGCAACGACTTATATTCTTATATAGTAATCAGGTAGGCTTTTAGTCTTTGAACTTGGTTATTCTAGTTGTGAGTCGTTAGTTAAACTTCGATATCGTTTTTATATACTTATATAAATAAATTCTAGAATTGATAAAAATAAACATCTATCAAACTATCTTAAACCTTCTCCCTTTAGATAAGTTCTAGAGTAATAAAATATAAGATTTGAAGTGGCAACCCACCCTTATGCAACTAAATTGATCTACCTCTTTATAAAAGGTCTATTCGTTCTCAAGGTCTTTTAAGCACAAACCATTTCTAACATAGTGATATATATAGGTGTATAAACAAACATTAAGGTCTTTCAATGAAAGATTTACGATCATGTGGATTTCAAATACGCCCCATCTTGGCTGAGAAAGAGTTTCAAGCGCGCCAACAAAAAAGTAACAAAGATACATAATTCTTGCGCCAAAAAACAAAGATAATAATAATATTAGGTCTCATGAACTTAGATTCAAACTTGTCTAATACAAAAGACAAAGGCTGCTCCTTTAAAAACAGGATGCCATCTCCCTCACTAACCAACAAACCACATTATCAAACCACCTTCTTTCATAAATGTGGCAAGAGGAAGGGGGACTACACCTAAACTATCCTATAACTTCAAACTGCTTTCACACATGCAAACCGTTGCTGCTTTTGTACATCCCGTCTAACGACCCGACCCCTACATTTACATTCACGTTACCATATCGATAATGCGATAATCCTGATACCCCTTTGCCAATTGTGTATCCGTTCGCCTTTGCACCGACACTCTTCTTCAACAATGCATCCAACTGTCCACTTGCTGCAGCTATCAGCCCTGCACAACCAACAATACAATGATTCATTCCTTCACTCAATTCATTCATTTATTAATTTACTCATTTCAATCTTTTTGATACGCGATTGTATATGACATATAGAGCGCACCTAAGAAAAGCGCCGAAGGTTTTCCAGGTCTGGATTTGAATTCCGGGTGGAACTGGACTCCCACAAAATACGGGTGACTTTGGAGTTCAACAATCTGTATGGTAAAAGGATTTGATTTTAGATTAGTACACAAACATCCTAAGAGTAGTGAATTTGAATTTACCAAAATAACCTTACCTCCATCCGCTGGCCAGTTTCATCTTTCCCTGTGAAACTGAGACCGGCCTCTTCTAGCTGTGGTACCATGTCGGGATTCACCTATATTTTGAGACAAACATTACATTAACTTGTAAACAAATAAGGATTGCATGATGTAATCACTATGACAAAAATGTAAGCGGCCCACATACTTCGTATCTATGGCGATGCCTCTCATCAATGAAACTCTGATTACTGTATCTGATACAAACACAATCAGTTGCTTCAATTAGCTTATCATACAACAAATATAAACATCTTTTTATGCATACACATGCATTACAGTTGATCAACTTTAATCAATGATTATATTATAATCACAAGTGTTATGATGCAAATTTCTTACAGTTGAGCAGATTTGCAGTCGGTAACATGAAAATATGTCCTCCTAGATCCCAGCCTCATTGTACCACCCATATGCGTTTTTGACCCCTATTACCGTTATATAAAACCATACATAAAAATTAAATAAAATAAAATATAATATAAAAAGGGTGTTTATAAAGTCAGACTAGATTGAACACCAACCTCAGGCATAAATATGACACAAGGATTTTTAGTGTTGGGATCAAACTCAGTGCTATTTGCATTCTTAAGACCAAGGATCGATCTAGCATACTCGATCACAGCAATTTGCATTCCTAAACAAATCCCGAGGTAAGGAATATTGTTCTCACGGGCATATTTAGCAGCAATTATTTTCCCTTCAACACCTCGGTCACCAAAACCCCCTGGAACCAGAACAGCATCTGCGCCCTATAGATTAACATATTTTCATTACTAAACAAGTAATGGAGACCATTGGATTAATCTAACATGTATAAAGTTGTAAATTTGTAGATCATACAAACCTTCAATGAATTCCAAGCAGCTCTGTTGACATCTGGACTCTGTAAGAATACAAAATGTCGATTAGTTTACTATTTATACATGTCGTTTGTGAAATGAACGAGAGATGGAGGAGATGATAACTTCAATGGCAGTTGCATCTTCAAGGTCACTAGCAGAAACCCAGTTGATAACCAGCTTCCTTCTGCAGATTACTGAAGCATGCAATAAAGCCTGAAAACAGCATAAAATCGAAATCTTTAATCTTTAAACAATATTAATATCAAGATACGTCTCGTTTGAGGGTTAGATAGGTAAAAAAGTTATCACCTTAAGTACAGAGAGATAAGAATCTGAAAGACCTGTATACTTTCCAACCATGGCAACTCTAACCTGTGATATAAAATCACAAGAACATTAGAAAACTATAAAGCAAAAAACTAGATCTGTTTCCAAATATGAAGCTTACGGGTTCCTGTAACATGTCACAACGCTTAGCCATGGCTGTCCATTCTTTCAGGTTAGGCTTGCGTACCACGCTGTACAAGACGATAAATTATGTTACATGTCACTAGACGGAACAATTTTCTTTGACATGTAAATTAATATAAAAAACATCAAAAGAAACAGGTCGAACAAAATGAAAGCCGCCATATTTTAAACCTAAAACCTCCCAAGTCCTAAGTCATTTTCTTAAGAAGCATATTATTACTGAAAAAGTATACTTTTTAGTCATATTTGGCATACTAGTTATTTATAAAGAATACCCCATATACCCCCCAAGTTACCCGTTGTGACCCGTTTCCTGTCTCCTGACCCGTCCACTTCACCATCTCGACATATTACTGTAAACTAACCTTAGAAGATTAAGTGCTTTCAATATTGCTTCATGAGCCTTCTGGTCCTAAAGACAAAAGTAAATATGAAATTAACATTGAACTATTATAGTACCAATCTAATATCACGAATGATTTCAAACAGATGAGCGGGTACATACTCTTAAGAGTGAAGGAATATGCCAGATATTGGGGACATCATAGAGACTTACTATGTTCTCCAACTGCCAATATACAAAAATATATATAAATCATTTTAAAAATTCAAAGAAAGGGCATAACAGTAAATTCACTAGAATAAACCATATATCATCACCATACCGGAACATGGCAAAATCTTGAGAGTTTTTCCTTCACATTCATGTCAAGTTCCTGCAAATTCATTATGATTTTTTACTTGAGGATACTAAACAAGAAGCAAAAATAAACCAACCAATATATCGACAAATGAGTGAGACCGTTGTGCTGCGACAGGCTAGTATATCCGGGGTTAATCCCAAGCTTCTTAATCCCCGAACACTATGTTGGGTTGGTTTCGTTTTCTGAACAAAAAGACGAGAAAGAAAATACAAAAAGGTATTATTTATAATGATTTATCAACATCCATAAACACAAATGAGTAGCTTATAATTCAAACTTACTGGTTCACCAACAACATTTAACACAGGCACAAGACTGACATGAATCAAGCAAAAGTTTCCAGCACCTAAAAAATATATTTAACTTTTTATAACTTCTGTTTCTGATCATCCTTTATGAGTCGAAAAATATGAAAATATTTTACCAACGCGGTAAGAGAATTGTCCAAGAGCTTCAATGAAAGGCATAGATTCAATATCTCCTACAATAAAAATTTTATTTTTTTATTAAAAAGAAATGATAAAGAATCATGGATGAACACAAAAACTTATAGTGATATACCTATGGTACCCCCCAACTCAATGACACAGACATCAGGTGGACCTTCTTTTCCATCAACAGGTATAGCTGCTACACGTTCGATCCAATCTTGAATGGCATCTGTGATATGTGGCACGACCTGAACCGTCGATCCCAGATAATCTCCCCTCCTCTCTTTGTCAATAACCGACTTCACCAGAAACATAACTAATCAGTTAACTGTAACAAGATGTGTGATTGAACTCATTTCAAGAGCTGATTTCTTTTCACATACCTGATATATCTTCCCTGTGGTGATATTATTATCACGGGTTAATTTTATATCTAGAAACCGCTCATAGTTTCCTAGGTCCAGGTCAACCTTCAAATCAGAATTGAAGTCGAATTAAATTACAGAATCCCATAAATTATGAGCCTTGAATACTGCATACTGAGTACTACTAGTGACAATCAATTTATTCACAGGTGTAAGGTGTTATGTTCTTTCTTTCTTAATCAAGTCAAAGATAACCACTGAACATATCCACTTGCATCAATCTCACCCTCCATATTTGAAATTTATAAATATGTTGACAATATCAGGAAAAAATTTAGACCAAAATTCTCTTTTAAATTACTAAATTTAGGACTGTAGATTTTTCGACATCTGCTAATAATCTAGATTACCTCTCCTCCATCATCCAATACAAAAACTTCACCATGCTCAAAAGGGGACATTGTTCCTGCATCTGTGTTCAAATAAGGATCTGCATAACAAAAATGGCTGTTAACTTGTCTACTTTTACATGAATATCTTGATTGACAAACTTTTATTTAAAAAAAGTAATAATCTTTAAACTATATGCTTTAAACTTTTAATCCAAAACATAAAAAGGTGGAGACAAGCTATCAATTCATAGTGTGGTTGTGTGTGTAGCAGCATACAAGAATGAGACAGAACATCACCATATCCAAAGTTGAAGAAACCCTTGTTGAATTCAACAAGAAACATCAGGTGGGTGTGTAAATTAACCACAAATTTTGAATAATAATATTAAAAAAAAGGGTTTTAAATAATTTTTTTTTCAAGAGACAAAAATCTAGAGAAACAAAAACTCAAAGAACCACATAGATCCAAGATCAAGACCGAAAACACACCAAATCCCACTAAACTTGAAGAAAAATGAACAGAAAATCACAAAAATTTGTACAAATTTAGATGATTTACAACAGAAACAAAAGAAACGAACCAATCTTGATGGAAGTGACACGAAGATCACAGGCCTGAAGAAGAAGACCAATACTGCTAGCAGTCACTCCTTTACCCAACCCACTAACAACACCTCCGGTCACTAAAACGTACTTCATCTCCTTCTTGACTCCTGCTCATTACACCTCAAAAACATGAACAATTTGGCTACAAATTCAACAAGAAATGAAGAAAAAGAACAATACCCTTTTGCATTTTGTTACAATTTAAAGTACAAATGGTTGCTTGTTGATTTTGGGTCACTTAAAAGATTTATAATAATAACTTGTATATAAGCTACAGGGCATGTGAAACTACAAGCGAGTAATTTCTGTTGTATGTTGGGGGAATGAATTTGATGAAAGAGCAGCAGGGGAGTATGTAGTTTTATATGTGAAGGAAATTGAAACAGAATGCATTAAAAAAATAAAAAGAAAAAAGAAAAAAGAAAATAATAATAAAAATAATAATCTGAGAAACCCACTTTTTCTTGTTTTAGGGGTTTATACTGAGAGAGAGAGAAAGAAGACGGTTTCCCTAGCTTAACCTCCGCTTCATTTGTCTTCTTTAACGACCCGTGACATAAAAAATCTTTACCATATATTATTATATACATATTAGTTAGTTGGTATGACACCAAAGTTGGTAGAAAACACTGGTTAAAAGTTTAAGTCTTAGCATATAAACAGTGAAGATTTTAATATAATTAGAAGGTGTGTAAATTAATTTTTATTAAATAAAATTAGTTAGCTCAAATTAAGATCAAGAGTACGTGTCTCGTTTTTCAAAAAGTTTTTGTAAGTTAGTTGTGATATTGAATTAAAATTAGATTAGATAGTTGTGTGAGTTTAATTCTAAAAAGAAGTTAGTTTAATTTATAACCAAAATACAAAAATATTAAATATATTATACAAATACTTTTAATTAATTCAATACTAGTGCTAGATTAATAACTTGTGTATTATGTGAGCTGAAAAAAAATTCCAATTTGTTAAAATTATTAAATTTTCTCTCTTATTAAAATAAATCCATGTATTTAAATGAAACTTTTTTGTTTAAGTTATTTTGTATTTTATTTTTATTCATTTTTTATGTTTTTATATTTTAGTTTTTGACTTTATTATCTTAGATTAACTTTAGCTTTTTTATACGTAGCACTTTCTCTTTAAAAAAATATTAAAATTCTTTACATTGTTCCTATCAAAAAACACAAAAAGATTATGGTATAATCACTATTGTATTTAAATTATTTAGTTACTTAATATATTAAGTTTGCAATTAAAAAAATCAGATTAATTATTAAGAATTTGTATTTTTATCTTTTAAAAGGAATAAACATGGAAGAAATGTATCTGTTTTTAATGGAAAAAAAATTAATGTCAATTATTTATTTTAAGAATACATTGTTAAATGAGTAGTCACTATTAGCATCATAAAAATATAAATTAGTAAAAGAGAGACATGAAAACCATAAATTGATTTTACTAGAAGTCAACACGAGCGGAATAAAGTTATTTTTTTCTCATAATAAGAGCATTTAGAGTTGTTAGGACCAGTCACATATATAAAATGTTTCGATGTTTATCAAACAGTACATGCCTAGCCAGTAAACCATTGAGAACCTGTCATGTAACACATCTCAATCTTTATCTTTTTAATTAATTTATTTCTCAGTTTGAAGTTTTGAACATTTGTAAATAATATACATGTGAACGAAAACTATAACAAAGATTGGACGTAGTGCATGGGTACACGTGTAGTAACCTCTTTCGGGAGACTCGGACTCGACTCCCGCCTCCACCACCGGGTTTTTGCTACCTTTGTCCTTTTCCCTTTTTAATTTTATTCTTCTCTATTATATTTTTTTGGATTTTTTAATTTAATATGATTATATTTTTATGTATCTTCTCCTTTTCTTTTAATTTCTTATCTATGTTTCGTTGATTAATTTTTAAAATTTTTGAATTTTCTTTTTGTTTCGGGGTTTTTATAATAATTTTCCTTTTGTTTTTAATTTATATGGTTTTTTTTTCTTTAATTTTTGGTTTTCTTCATTTTCATATATACTTAGCCAAGTTGGTTGTTCTTGAGTTTTTTCTTTTCTTTTCATATTTTTTTTTACTTTAACCTATAGTTAAGCCGCTAGTTTATATATAGTTCTTGATATAATTCTTCAATTTTTTTATTTTAAAAAACATAAAAATTATATAATTAACCTTTTTTTCTTTTTTGGAATTATTTTTTTCTCAAGTTTTTGATTTTATCTTCTATATATATATTATTTTTAAAATACACAACTCACGTGGTTTGTGACACACCAAATTTTGGAGGGGGTGGTAAACGTGCCACTAAAGGAAGTTCTAGGGGCCAAATGGGTAAAAGAGAAAACTTAACCTTAAAATTCGAAGTTCTAGGGGTCAAATGTGTAAAGAGTGGAAACTTAACCTTAAAATTCTTAAACAGTTTTAGGTGTTGTTTGTTTTTTCTGCAGGAAAACGTCTGCAGTCTGCGGACCACATCTGCATACATCTGCAACAGAAGAGGTGACCAAACATCTGCAGTCTGCAAAAAGAAGACTTTTTGATTTTTATAACATCCGTAGAATACTAAAATATTCTGTAATTAAGCTAAAATTATTTTTTTAAACTTTAAAAATAACTTTAACATTAAACTAAACCTAAATAATGATGCTCACTGATGTTAAATCCTCCCATGTATTTTTTAAACCCATCAATTAGATCTTTCCCCTGTATTTCTTAAACCCATCAAGTGGACTTTTTCTTGTGGTTCTTTCTTGAGCCAACACAAGTAATAAATTCAGATCACTTTCATCTTCAGCAAGCAACCTTTTGGCTTCCAAAGTTTCAATTAACCCATACTTCACTCTTTGATTTCCATCTTACAAAAAAGCAACGCAGATTCAAAACCCTAGTATAAACATAAACTTCAACCAACACCCTCATCAAATTTGCGCCGGAGGAGGGCCGCGGAAGGCTATGACGGAGGAGGGCGCCGGTGGGAGCGGTGATAAGGGAGACAACCACGGAGGGGGAGGGCCGTGGGTGGGGGTAGCGTGGGAGAGGGGGCAACACCGGAGATGAAGAGGGCAACAACTTGGAGGTCGGCAGTGCGGGCAGCGGCCGGAGACCGGAGGGAGGAGAGGAGTGGTGGGGAGGGTTGAACACAAATGAAGGTCTAAAAGTGGGTAAAGGAGAAGAGGTTGAAAGCAGTTGAGAAGTCATAAGTCCACATCTTCTCTATGCAGACCTCAGGAAGACGTTTTTTTAATGAAACATCTTCCAAAAAACAAATACTCTGCGCACTCAAAACCTCTTCCCGCGTCTGCGTGCACGCAGATGAAGAGGCGGGGAAGAGGTTTTGGTAAAAAAATAAACACCACCTTAGCTAACCTATGCATTACACGAGTTAAAAATATATATTAAATAGAATAAAAAATTATTAATTATACAATGATATTTTAATATAAGATATGATTGAAATATTACTTATTATAAATTTAATAAAAAATTTATTTTAAAACAATTGTTTTATAAAAATATCATTTATAAAA
>BJCM01201949.1:0-22411 GCA_018326385.1 Flaveria bidentis | reverse complement strand
AACCCTAAAAACGCAAAAGTAAAATGAGCGAGGAAAGGACGACCAAGGTCGTCTACCTGCTAGGAACGAGTAGTCTCAGCTGTAGCCGAGGTTGTGCCGGTAAAAACGCAAGAAACGGGACGGTTTTTGGTGCTAAATTGGAGTAAAAAGGGTGAAGAAGAAGAAGATGAAGAAGATGAAGAAGATGAAGAAGATGAAGATGGAATGAAGGCTAGGGCTGGTAAAGGGGTATTTATACCCAATCCTAGTTTCGCAAAATGCCACATTTAGTCCCTGTACTTAGCTCTCGAGTTCCCAAATTTGTTTCGGTTGAAAACGACATTAATTAGGCTCGTTATATTAATGACAAAAATATAATTAATGGTATTTGTAACTTAAAAATGGTTTTATTTATAATAATAAATTTATATAAAAGTAGTGTATTTCATGATGACGGTGGTGCTATGTGTAAAGGTTTAAGCGGCAGTAATGCAACAACAAGAGCACAAGCGTATCCACACAGGTAGTTCATAAAGGTGAGGAATGACCGACTAACGAAAAGATAATGAAACACGTCAATAGACGGACCTTTTGGTGACGGATGTCACAACAAATGCGGGTACTTCTTCTTCATAAGTTCCTCACGTTCCCAAGTAAACTCAGCTCCACGTTTGTTTTCCCAACGGACTTTGACGATCGGTGTGGGTTGTTCGGGTCTTCTTCAGTGTTCGGTCCATAATCTCAACAGGCTTCTCAATGAAATGCAATGACTCATCTATTTGAATTTCCACTAGAGGAACATGCAAATTTTCATTAGTCAGGTATTTTCTGAGGTTTGAGACATGGAAGACAGGATGAACTCTGCTATGTTCAGAAGGTAGTTCCAGTTTGTAAGTCACTTTCCTAATTCTTTTTCAGAATTTTGAAAGGTCCTACAAAACGTGGGGCTAACTTACCCTTCTTCCTAAAGCGAACAACACCCTTCCAAGGAGAGACCTTAAGAAGAACCATGTCGTCAAATTGAAATTCCAACGGTTTGCGTCTTTATCGGCATAACTCTTTTGACGACTTCTAGCCACATCAAGATTATTTCGAATTTTGGAAACTTTGTCGGTCGTTTCTTGAATAAGTTCAGAACCAGTGATGAGATTCTCATCAATGTCAGTCCAACAAATCGGTGAATGACATTTACGACCATACAAAGTCTCGAATGGTGCCATCTTGATACTTGAGTGGTAACTATTGTTATACGACAATTCCACTTTCAGTAAATGCGTATCCCAGTCACCACCAAAGTCAAGGACACAGAGACGTAGCAAGTCCTCTAGAGTTTGAATTGTTCATTCGGTTTGACCGTCCATTTGAGGATGGTAAGCCGTGCTTAAATCCAATTGAGTACCCAAGAGTTCTTGCATCAAAGACCAGAAATACAAGTGAATCTAGCATCACGATCGGAAATAATATGCAACGGCACGCCATGACGACTCACAATTTCATCAATGTAGATACGAGCCAATCTTGAAACCTTGTAAGTGTCTCGTATTAGTATGAAATGTGCCGTTTTGGTCAAACGGTCAACAATCACCCATATACCGTCATGGCCACGAGAGGTACGTGGTAACTTGGTTATAAAATCCATGGATATATGTTCCCGTTTCCACATAGGGATTTCGGGTTGTTCAAGTAGGTCACTTGGTCATTGGTGTTCAGATTTGACTCTTGCACACGTGAGGAACTTATGAAGAAGAAGTACCTGCATTTGTTGTAATAATTTTATTTTTAATTTCGGGACGAAATTCGTATAAGTTAGGGAGACTGTAACATCTCGTAGTTTCAGTTAATTAAAATTAATATCGTTTATTCTTGTAAGGACCATTGTTGTCATTCATGAAACTTATGGGCTATTTATGCTTGTTTCTTAGTTTGACTTTAATTCTTAAAATTGAAAGTTAATAACTTAATTATTTTGAACATAATAATAAATAATAATAATATTTCTAATAATAATAAAAACAATTATAATAATAATGATAATAATAATAGTGAAAGTAATAATTTATAAATAATTGCTTCCACTATTATTTTTATCATCATTATTATTATTATTATCATTATTATTATTACTAGAAATATTATTATTATTTATTATTATGTTCAAAATAATTAAGTTATTAACTTTCAATTTTAAGAATTAAAGTCAAACTAAGAAACAAGCATAAATAGCCCATAAGTTTCATGAATGGCAACAATAGTCCTTACAAGAATAAACGACATTAATTTTAATTAACTAAAAATACGAGATGTTACATAACTTAATGTTAAAAGAATGTTGATCAAGTTCCTTTCTAACATACCATTAATTTTAGAAAACAGTAACAATTACTGTAGATTTCTCAGACTAATAAAAGGGAACCCGCAAATGATTAGAAAGTTAAGGTGATATGATTTCTAATAACCATCTCTAGTTCATTAGCCGTAGATTTATTATGAAGACCGGTTTCGCGAATAAAAGTTGAGCATACGTTTTTAAACCGTGTATGACAATCGCAATTACAAACCATAAATTTATAAGTTCTCGTTCAAATGTAGATGCTACCCATTAAAAGTTTTCCCAAGACCATCATAACATTAACATAACATATATCATACCATTAATTCATCATAAACTACATAAGTTTCATCCAATTAGGATGATAATAAGAGTTTAGCTCATAACAAGCTTGAACATAACAATAGATAACAATGAAGATAGATATGAAATCATTGGTGAAATAGAACAATCAAATCGGTGATCAACAATGGATGGTGTTGAAGATTTGATTCCCGAGAGAATTTTGCAAACTAACTCTCCCACCAAAATCTTGCCAAAATGTTAAACTTAGGCCTCTATTTATAGGCTTTCTAGAGTGTTTAAGCATGACCCCGTGCTAGTACAATGTTTACGGAAATTGGTCGGCTCGTACGTGCAGGTTGTGTCGGACACGACCCCGTGTTGGAGGTGGGGCACGACCCCGTGCTTACTTTTAGGAGACAGTACTCTTTGTCATGTCAGATGTCCAAACACGAGGGCGTGTCAATTTAACACAGGGGTATGTTTCAGGCAAGGCATAGGGGTGTGCTTATTATAGCACGACCCCATGCTTGGACTCCAAAACTCCGATTACTTCAAATTCTTGTCAAATATGGTTCTTTTGTCCAACTTGCCCTTTTAAACACCTGTAAATTCTTGTCAAATATGGTTCTTTTGTCCAACTTGCCCTTTTAAACACCTGTAAACACAAATTAACATTTTTTTAAGTACATACTCATCATTTTAAGGGAATATTAAGAAATAATTGATGTGCTTTTAATAGGATTTTTATGTATAATTTGAAGCACATCAATACTTCAGGAAGAAGGTATCTTAATGGGCGTATAAACTACATTGACATGGTAGATTCAGGTGAATTTTCAGTTATTGAGGTAATGTTAATGGTTAGGGCCTTAGGTTATCCATCTAATGAAGTGGGGTTTTATTACTTTTTGGTTACTAATCATGATTTAGATTATGGTTTGAGGGCCCTACAAAATGATTCAGATCTTGTGAACTTCTTGCAATATGTTACCAATAATAATATCATGGACATATATGTTAAGCATCGGGTCACTAGTTTGACTGCATATGGCAACCGCGCAACAAGACCAACCTTACCTTGGATGAATGATGAACATGATTAATGTAGTGAAGCTGATGAAATTAGTGAGGATGATGAAGTTAATGAGATTGAAAAGGAGGATGAAATTAACTTGAACATAGACAGAGAAATTGACTTGGACATAGAAAATGAATTTGACTTGGAGGACTTTGATAGTCTTACTGATGAAGAATATGATGGGGATAATGATCCTCCTTTAAATAGAGCTTTGAGAAAGCTTAGAAAAAAAAAGTAAAAAAGAAAAGAAATGATCTAATTGTATAACCATTCTATGTTGGTCAAAAGTCTACAAATAGGAATAAGATTATGGGTGTTATGAAAATGCATGCTATTAAAAGTAGAAGGCAACTACTTATTACCAGAAATGATCCTATTAGGTTACATGTATTGTGAGTGTAACTTCACAACTAGCAAGTGGGTTTCAATCTTTAAAGATTCCCAAAAAGCATGTGGGTCAAAAAAGAAAAAAACAAGTGGCTCCTACTTGTCCTTTGACCTTGTATGTAGCAAACCCTAATAAAGAAAGTTGTTGGATAGTTAAGACATATATCAATCAACATACTTGTCTTCAAACAAGAGATATGAGATTGTGCACAGTTAGTTTTCTTGCCCAAGAATTACAAAGCATCATTACAAGTAACCCTACTATTCCATTAATTGCTCTGCAGGATCTTGTACACCAAAAATATCAGATGCAAGTTTCAAAGCAAACAGTTATTAAAGAAAAAACCATGGCTACTAAAAACATTGAAGGAGACTACATTGCTTAGTATGGGATCTTAAGAGATTACTGTGAAGAATTGATAAGGGCAAACCCTGGTACTACTGTGACTATTGATGTTGAAAAGGAATGCAACCCATCAAATGATGCAAGGCAGTTTAAGAGAATATACATATGCTTAGGGCCTTTAAAGTTTAGGTTTAAGATGTGTGGGAGACAATTACTATGTTTAGATGTTTATTTCATGAAAGGGCTATTTCCCGGACAAATCTTATATGTGGTAGGTATAGATGCAAATAATGGTATATATCATGTTGCCTATGCATTGGTAGAAGCGAAAACATGTAGTGCTTGGACTTGGTTCTTAGAATGTCTTGATGATGACCTTGGATTGTCATCCAACTCAAACTTCATATTCATTAGTGACAGAGAGAAGGTGCCTTATTTTTTCCATAAATAATGTTCTGTATCGATTACTCGTCTAACTTAAATTTATGTGTAGGGCATTATACCAGCTATACAAGCTATATTTCCAAGTGTAGAACATAAATATTGTTTGAGGCATATTCATGAAAACATGAAATCAAAGTGGAGAGGTCAAATGTACAAGAACCAACTGTTGAATGTTGCAACTGCTATAACAATACCATATTTTGAGAAAGTAATGACGAATATTAAAACCCATGATCTAGCACTACATGACTAGCTTAGAGTAACCCCCCTAAAACACTAGTCTAGAGCCCATTTCACAGGTATAACTACTTGCTTTATACTCATTATGTACTTATCATGGCATTCATTATTAAATGTTAACATAACTTATGCAAGAAGATGTACAAGTGATGTACTTTTGAACAACCTATGTGAGGTCTTTAACAAGCAAATAGTAGGTGGGAGGGACAAGCCTGTGATAACATGCTTAGAGTTTATTAGGGAGTACTTGATGAAAAGAATAGTTGTTGTGCACAAAACAATTTCTAAGTGTGTTGGCCCACTAACTCCTAATCCCACAAAGCTGTTTGAAAGCATCAAATCTCATGCCATTAATTACAGTGTTATCTGGTGTGGGAATAACAAATATCAAGTTACTGGAGGATGCTTGTGATAGTTTGCAGTTGATGTTGAATCAAAAACTTGTTCCTGTAGAAAATGGGAACTAACTGGCATGCCATGTAAGCATGTAGTAGCTGTGATATAGAACATGAAAGAACATGGAATAGATGTTGGCATACCAGAGAATTAGGTTTCTAATGTGTATTTGTTAGAAACATGGAAGAAAAGTATATGGCAACACAATTAATCCAATAAATAAAAGGGATATGTGGAATTCTTCAGCCTGCCCAACAAAGCTTAACCCACCAAAGCATCATAAACAGATTGGAAGACCTAAGAAAAAGAGAAGGAAAACTTTTGAAAAGCTGAGTCAACCAGTTGTGAGTGGGAAGATGACTAGGATTGGAAGCAACACAACATGTGTAATATATGGTAAAAAAGGTCACAACAAGAGGTCTTGCTTGGGACAACCTCCTTCAACAAGCTAGAAATTACGATTAGGGTTATGAAATTGAACTTTTTAATCTTTTAGGTTATGTAATTTCATGACTATGTTTAATCTTTTGGGTTGTGAAGTAATTGGTTGACATTTCAGTATTTTGAAATGTGAATGTGTTTAATGTTTCATGATATGTTTTAACAATACTCTACATTGAGACAGTTTTGTAGTTTGTTAAATCTTTTGGATGTAACTAGTGCAGCTTTTGGGTTTCTAGTGCAGAATTAGTGTAATTTTTAGGTTTTTAGTGCAGATTTACTTCAGTTTTGAGGTTGTTTTAGTGCAATTTTAAGGTTGTTTTGGGAATGTTTTAGTGCAGTTTTAGAGTTATAATAGCACAAATTAAGTGCAGTTTTAGAGTTGTAGTAGCACAAATTAAGTGCAGTTTTTGCTGGCTGTTTTAGTGCACATTTAATGCTGGTTGTTTTGATGTTGAATACTAGTAACAAAACAACTAAATATGTGGTGCTAATGCAACATTATCATTGCTCACTTTTGGTTCTTTTTAGTACTAATGCATCATAGAATTCATCATAGAACAAATGTATTACAAAAATTCATCATAAACAAAATGCTTGATATTGTTCATCATAGAACAAAGTACATCGTATAATTCATTATAATGCTAATCAAAATCAAAACTATATTTTAGGTTAATTTGTAGAATATAAAAGTGCCAATCAACAACCAACTTATAACTAAACATTTTTAGCTTCTTTTTCTAATCAGTATGTTTCCCCTCTTCCAGTCATGTTCTTCATTTGGAGTAGTGTTAGGGATAACTTCATCGCAATCCATAAGCTTTAGAAAGATTAACCAAACATTAGGTCAATAGCAGGAAGAAATTAGGTAAAATCCTTAAACCCTTCAAGTGCAGTAGTGAAATTGATGAATTGAAGGTCCTGCGATCTTAAATGAATGCAACAATTAACATGACACGGGGTTCGACAACAACAAGAACACACAATTGATAGATTTGATATTGATTACAGTTCAAGATGCTCACTTGGACACATGAGGTATAGTCGACAATGTTTGTTGCTTTTAGGATATATAAAATGAATGAAAGTAGGGTTAACTTTTTTATTTTTGTATGAAATTGAGGGTTTTAGAAAATGACCAAGATGCTCATCACATGACATACACATTGGTGAAACTTAACTGGATAATGAATAGTGTTAGTGATATGGATAAAAATAAAATAACTTGTAAAACTTTTGGAAGTAAACTGATGTTCTCAATCTTTTGGAGGAAAATCGTTATTTTTGTCAAATCTCAGGAAGCAAAACCGAATTTAACTCTTCTAAATAAATACATTTTTATAAAATAAGAAACCTTTAAAAATCAACTTTTAAAAAATACGAAATATATTAAAATTGGTGTTTATAAAAGTAAATTCTTTATAAATGAAATATAATTGGGAGTTTTTTATTTAGTAAGGAACTTTTTTTAAATGATATTTTTTTAAACGATTTGTTTTGAACAAAATGTTTAATTTTTAAAGACATACATGACTGCAATGAATCAAACAGAACAATCACAGGATTGACTTTTTGACCATAACCTACATCTATATTAAATGCAACTTTCTAAATATCAATGCTAAAATTATGAATAACCGATGGGGTGACTAAATCAAGGAAATTGAATTATATTTTAATAACATCTTCAATATTGGTTTTGTCAACTTCAACGTTGATTTGGATTTTGACATTTTGATAAAGTATTGTCAACGATTTAAAGATTTAATAAAATAAAAACTATATAATACTTATGAATCCTAGGACATATTCCACATTTGTTTATCATTTGAAAGTTGAAACTTTGAAAGGTACTAGGTTTGATATCAAGATCAAAATATACCCTTTCTAGAGTAGAAGTAAATTATATATGCGGTTAATTCGGTTCATTTAGGATTGGAGAAATGCTTTAAGGTTAGTCCGAATGAGTCCGCACATAAAAAAACTTGTGACCAAGTGAAAGAATGCAAAAAATATTACTTGGGTTATAGTTTGGTCTCTACATTTGATCGTATTGAACCCTTTTATATATATTATTACAAGTTTTTGTTTGGTGTAGTTTGTTGGCAACAGAATGATTGTTTATTTAATAATATGGTTTTGCAGGCAAGCTTATCATAAGGCAGTTTGTGAAGACTCTCCATATTAAAAGAAATCTTAATCTAATTTATGTTGAATCTTAACATGATTGCGAATAAATTAGTTTTGATTTTATATTAGCTTTTGAAAATTGGCCCATTAGATTGGTTTGTAAATAATTTCAAATATTATATAAGTTCTATTGTTACATTAATATAATATTTATTACTCAATTTCAGGTTGAAGTAATTCATATCTATAGCCTCCTCAACGAGATTTTCTTGATAATATAGAGTACAAAATAATACAAACACTTGTGGTAACCGATAACACAACAATTTTGATAGAAATGAATATCATAAACTTCTTAGGTTACCATTATTGGTATTCATATGTTTTGTGATAACAATAAATAAAAGTCAATGATAATTTTCGTTGAGAGTTTGTTTGTATATGAAAATTTTTGTTTTTACACATGATCTATTATGAGTCAAATTATCATGGGTCAAAAGTATAGATGAATTAAAACGGTTAGTTTTATATTAAGACTATAGACCTACTAATATTACGAAGAATGTAGTTTAGAATGAAGTTTTTACACATTTATGGTTTTTCAAGTTTCCATTGTAATTTTATATTTTTTATTTAATGTAATCCTTTATGTTACTAAACGATTAGGAACATATTTTTATAATCTTAACTTTTATTATCATTATCTCTATCTCTATCTTTATATGTACATATAGATATATGAAGAGAGATAGAAATAATAGGGTGTTTATATAATAAAAAATGGTGTTTGTATAACCTAACTCTGTTATTTGGTAAGGGGTATGTTATTGAGACACAAATTATTTTATCATCTTATATCTTTCTATACTACATATTGATACACAGAAAAAGATAGAGACAATAAAATAATTGAATAACATAAATGGATATTTGTATAATTTAATTCTTGAGTAAAGATTAAAATAATAATGGTCATTAAAAATATTATATTTAAGGAGAGAGGTTGCACACCATTTCTCATAAAAAGTTCTCTCTAAATACATAATACATAAATTTTCCATGTTGGACTAAATAAAATATCTAGCTAAAATATCTTACTACAATACTATTTCGTTGCCTTTCAATTAAAATAAATAAATAAAAATAACAATACTATTTCGTCATTTTCGTCTCAAATTATATTATATTATATTAGTCAATTTACGAAAAACGAAAGGGGAATGAAGCAAGATAAACTAGGGCTATAAATACCCAATCGTTTACGTCAATACATTCATCGATCATCTTCAACAACAAAATTGATCAAATCAATGGCTCGTTTCCTCTCACAAACCCTAATTCGAACAATATCATCGTCATCATCATCATCAAATTCACTGCAAATGTTCAAATTAGGGGTTTCTCATCCAAATCGCTTCTCTAGCCAATCAGGAAAGTCGCAATTGATCGAATTCGACCTCGAATCGGAAGGCGATGTGGAGGTTTTAGGGTTACGGAAGCTCGAAGACGCCATCCACAACATCATCGTGAGGCAATCGGCTCCCGATTGGCTGCCGTTTGTCCCAGGGTCGTCGTATTGGGTTCCGCCTCGTCGTGATCGAACTGAGTCGCGTGATCTGTTTCAAGTGTTGAGGAAGGTTAGCAATCCGTTGAATGAAGATGAATCGATGTCGCTTAGCACGTCCCGTGGGTGGCCTTCGTCTGCTTATTTCATTGAAGGTGGTTGATTCTTTTGATTTACGTTTTGTTTATGAGATTTTTGAATTGAAATGGAAGTTTTCTGTTTTTGCATCGTTTGAAAGAGGTAGAAGTTGAAATGATCGATCACGATTCAGGGGTCTTTCATTAGCCATCATATGATGTGATGCTATGTTGTTGATATAGGATTTTTAGTTTGATTATGCATAGTGGTGGACAACAATGGAAGTTTATAATTACCAAGTATGAGATATTATTGGGGTCTATATCATATAGTCTATAGGTAGCTAGGTTTTCATTGATGAAAATTCTCTTTGGTAGTTTGTTTTAGAAAGCATGAGGCGCACTGAGGCGATTAGGTGTAAAAGCCAAGGCATGAGGCGATTGCTTCAGTGCTTTAGGGACACGATGCGTTGCTCTATATTTATCCGTTGGCCTGTTTTTGCATACTAGCATTTCTGGACTCTGATTTTGATCCACATGCGCTTGAAGACTCTAAGTTGTTTGATTGGATTATATTCGAAAGCTTTTTAAAACCAAGGGTTGTAGAAGCAAAATCAGCCTCTATGGTAGAAATAGGTACATAGTTAGCTTATAATGAAGTTATTATGTCCAGAATCTCAAGAACAGTTAAGTTTAAGATATTAGTCTAAAATTTTAATAGCACCCAATAAGATTTTTTTAATTGCAATCAATCGTTTTTAAAGAATATCATATGGTGGATGTTATATTGCCACTAAAACTTGAATTTGTAACTGCAGGTACTTCCCCTGTGCATCCGGTGGAGGTGAAAGTCGATAACAATCAGGATGAGGAAAGATGAATGCATGTCTATCAGGTGTTGTATGTGTACGTCCCATCATTAACATCTAATTTCGTTGTTATTATTGTCTGTTTGTGTTTTTAAAGTTTTTTTTCCTGGAATACGCACATCGTTACTTACTGTACATATAAATAGAAGGTAGAAGTTCACGGGTCGAATCTATGATAGGAGGTTTAGTGTTTGTTCTCATGTAGGTAGGTTCATAACTTTATGTTGTAAGTTTACTGATGTTTCTATATGATATAACTTAAGCCTCTATGGAGGATCTTTATAAGTTTTTACTAAATCCTGTGTTGGTTGTATGTATATATATCTATAATCTTGATTTCGTAGCTTAGTCACCGCATGTTTGATAAAATAAGTATAATTTCATTTCAAAATGAGATGATACATTTTAAAGCATAAACGCATGTTTGATAATATAAGTATAATTTTGTTTCAAAGTGAGATGATACATATTAAAGCATGAACATAGGTTTTATTGTGTTTAAACCGGCTATGGGTCAAACAAGCTGCGCATGCTTGCGAGAGAGATCACCAGACTTTATTGTGATGGTATGTTACTGTTCTAAGTTAGCAAGTTTTAGTAGCCCCAGAGAAATAAAAATTACCGAAACAAGAACTTTATTTCGAAGATTCAGTCATGTTTACTGGTTCTATATGCAATGTACAACGCAGTTATGTCTAGTAGTTTTCAACATGAGGCTTTGTTGTTTTCATGATTTTTCATTATAAATCATCTAAAATTTTCACGATTATTCATTATGAATTATCTATAAACCTATCTTCAAATCAGATTAAAAACATGAGTTAATTTAAAGTAGCAGAAAGAGAATAAACTTACTTAAGTGTCATTGTTTTTAGACTGTGTAGTGGTTTAGCTAATGAGTTTAGTTAAAATGACATGTAGATATCATGTAAGCAAAAATGATTTTACTAAACTTACTTTTAAATAAGTGTAAAGGTTATAACTAATTGTAATTATTACTCAATTATTTTTCATTTAATATTTAATAAACATTTTTAATCAATATATTGGTTATGATTAATGATTGATATTCAATACTTTTAATTAGTTATGATTTATGTGTGCACTTAACTAATATAATAAAACTAAAAGAAAATATTAACTTTAGGGTTATTTTTAATTCAAATCAAATTTACATGATTATTGTCACTTGCTTAAGTCTAGAAAAACTTTCTTATTCAAAATTAAGAAAATAACTTAGGGGTGTTCAAAGTTGAATATCCGAAAATTTCGGATAGTGCGGATAGTGGAAATCACTATCCGAATCCGTATCCGAAATTTCGGATATCCGAATTTCAGATACGAATTCGGATAATGATTCGGATATCTGAAATTCATTTTTTATTTTTCTTATTTTTTAGTTTTTTTACAATAATTAGACATAATATTATAAAAATAATATAAAAAACTAACTCATATCATAATAGTCACAATATATACTAAAAAACCGCAATCTAAAGTAAAAATATATCTAAAATAAAAAAAATAAAAAAAATATTTTTTAGTTTTCGGATAATCGGATATCCGAATATCTGAACTTTTGAAAATCACTATCCGAATCCGAATTTTCGGATATCTGAAATTCTGATATCTAAATTTTCGAATATCCGAAAATGCGGATATTTCAGATTTTCGGATTCGGATATTTTTGAACACCCTTAAATAAACTAGTTTGCGTTAGTTTTTCTTTCCAAAACATCAACATCATCTTCTTTCTTTTTTATTCTTCTTCACATTTTACATTTCTCTATTAAAGCATCATATTTCTTCATTTAAGTTTAATATTTCTTCATTTAAGCTATGAAATTTCCATCAAAATCTTATGTTTTCTTCGACTTCTCTGGAGTTTTCACGCATGTGAAGGGGTTGGCGTGGAAGCCCTTGGCGCCCCTTTCACCATGTTGTAATGGCTTTAGCGCCACATTTTCCTGCCACATCACCACTTATGGCGTCTTTACATCCCTACTAAGTTGAGTTTTATGTCAATCGTTTAATTTGAGAAAAGTTAATGGAAACTATAAAACTATTATGACACCTAAAATATATTATATATATCTATTGAGTAAAATTTGGCTAAAATTAACATTAATTATGAAAATTGATACGAGTATCGGTGAAATTTCGAAAGGATCTCCTATGCAATTAGAGTGTTATATGCGTTGTGTTAGTGGGTTGGCGTTTGTCTTAGACACGAACTGAAAAACAACACCAACATTTGCAAATTGACACGAATATAACTAGTTTAACCTTGAAATTGGTAATACTTTACATTTAAATCTTGAAAGTTATAAATTTACAGCAAAAATACAAAGATGTGTGATACATAGGGCTGCAAACGAACCAAACAAACATGGACATGGTCTTGTTTGTGTTCATTCGTTAAGAAAATAAACTTGTTCATAAACTGTTCGCGAACACTTACCGAATGTGATTCCTTGTTCATGTTTGTTCATTACAATTATGAACATGTTCATGAACTGTTCACAAACACTTACCGAACGCAAATGAACACAAACAAAAGCAAACGAATACAAACAATTGTTACGAACATGACAATCGCAAAGAAGTTTATGAACACAAACGAATACAAATGATTATAAATTTATTTTAGAATAAAATTTATAGTTTTATAACAAACATTACACAAAATCAATAAAAAATAAATAAGTACTTAACATAAATATCAAAAAATATTTTATATAATAGTCATAAAAATAATTGACACAAAAATTAAGAATGTAAACAAACACATTAATGAACATAAACGAACACATTATCGAGCGCTCACGAACGGACATTAATGAACATAAACGAACACATTATCGAGCGCTCACGAACGGACATTAATGAACATAAACGAACACATTATCAAGCGTTCACGAACGGAGATTAATGAACATAAACGAACACATTATCGAACGTCACAAACATAAATAAACGAGCGCGGCTTGTGTTTATGTTCGTTCATTTACTAAACGAACGAACATAAACGAACTTTCCGCTGAGTGGTTCACGAACTATTCGTTGAACGTTCAGTTCGTTTGCAATCATAATTGATACAATTTCATTTGAAATATAGAAGTTCATATTAGCTTCTTATTTAGAATTTAAATTTCGACAAAAATACTGAATCATTATAAGTTATAACATAAAACACGTTAAGAAGACGATAAAACAAATAAATAGACCAACTCGTGAAGCTAAAAAATGTGTTTGGAGTCGAAACTAATCCAAACCCTAGACTAAATCTAAGAACGCGAATTTCATGTGATTTGCTTTTAAGACCATCACAAAAAGCATCTTTTTGAGTTCTAATAATGGTCACATGGCACTTATTTGTGTTATTCACTTTTGGGAGCCCTCGTTTTAGGGGAAATATTAATGTGAATGAAAGTGGAAAAAGAAGTTTGTTGGGCCCATTTATGTTGATAATGTGTTTTGTTTGTGGGTCTTCTACTCTTCTTATTAGAAGTGTTAAAATGTGTTAACCTTCACACTTTATATTAAAGTGGAAACACTTAGGCGTAACAAAATTTAATCATTACACAAGTATCAAAAGTATTAAAGGAAACAATCATTAGAAAATAGTTGATTACATTCAAATTCAAAAACAAATAAAACAAGCAAACAAACAAGTCTGTATTTTATTTAAAATCTAATTAGATCCAACTAAATTTATCTTTAAATCTTAATGTGAGTAAAACAACGAATTTAAGTTCCAATTACATGAAAAACATGTTAAAGTAGGTCAAGTAAAAAAGTTGATAAGAACGTAAGTTTAAAAATATTCATATAGTAGATAATCATATGCAAACCACAAACAATTTTTTAAATACAAGTAATAAAACTATTATATACGAGCACAACCGACCCTAATGACCAAATGCCCTTCCATCCAACCCCCTGACACAAAAATGTCAGACTAATAGTATATTTGTCTAGTATGCAGCTTCTAAATATTCATCTTCTCCCAAGTAAAAAAGAAATGCATTGACTTAATGCTTGGGATTGATTGACATGCATTAACCCGAGCACCGAACGAGCTTATATCTACGTACTCTCGTGGCTTACCCAAAGTTAATGATTGTGTACATTTTAGAAAATAGAGGGATTTTGTAGTGACATGTATAATCATATTAGTTTTAATAGTTTTAGAAAGCTTGTTATTAAGTTTGCAAAAGATTGGTTTTAATTTTAGAGTTTAAATTCACAGTTTGATATAAAAGAGTATGTTTTCACCCCTAAATACATAAGAAAATAGGCTATAAACTCATTTTGTAAAGTAGACAGATTGATCTTGCAACTTATAATAACTTGAAGTGAGAATTACCCAGAGTAAATTAGTATAGTTAGTTTATTGTATTTATGAATAGTTAAGAAACTATTTTTATAAATAGTTTGAGTGTGGTAATCGTATGCTAGAGATGTATCATTTCAAAGTAGTACATCCAACAAAAGATTCTCCGAAAAAAGTTGATGGATTATTGTCACTTAAGTATCTCGTCTTTTCTTAGTTAGAAACTACTCTTTTTTGCCATATAGTTACATATGAGGTGAACGATTCTAGATGTATAGTAGACTAGATGAAATGTGTGCTTAGTAAGTCTAGAAAGTATAAAGAACAAAATATACATATAAGTCTACCAAGAATGAAAATAAACAAGTTGTATAGCAGCGGAGTTACAATGAAAAATATAAAGAATTTTACTAGAAACAAAATTCAAGGTTAATAGATAATTATAAAAATATTAAAGTATGGCTTTCTATTGTTTAAAACATGTTTATATTGTTTATTTTACAACTATAATCATTTTTTGTGTTATATATATGAAATATTAACAAGTTGTAAAATTTAAAGTTCTGATAGCCTTAAATAAATACATTTTAGTTGTTTGAAAGATCAAATCAATAAAAAAAATAAATTATAAAATGATATATTTGTGTATGTGTGCATGGGTAATCAAAAAGAGGTACTTGATATAGGCTAAATAAATCAGGTCAAATATAATATGTTTTTCTTCGATCGTATAAATTCAAGCAACCCTACTTGACATAAATCTAGTTTGGAAACAAGTCGAGACAATTGTAGTTTATATTTTATCACGTCACATACGTCGTCACCGCAAAATGTTTACTTTTATGTACTTTTTGCGTCAGGTTACGCTTCGACGTAAAATTTATTAGAAATCGTGTCAAATATAATATGTTTTCGTCCAAAATTTCGAAATCGTAGATTATCCTCTTTGTCAGTTCACTTTATTGACATAGATAATTGAAAAAAAGAAAAACTAGTTTGAATTATAAAAACTTAAAATGAAGACCTCACATTGTCAAAACCCTCTCCCTTAAAACCCTAGCTCCCACAAACAATCGCTAATCCGCTAATGGCTTCCACCACACTCTCAACCAACGGCACCGTCGCCGGAGCACCTGAATCCGACACACAAACCGCCACCATCACCACCGCCGACGTAGAATTCACGCCGGAGGCTCCGGCAACCGAGGCGGAGCCACCGTCAATAGACCCCCATGCCACCGAATCAGCGACGGCGGAGGGAACAGCATCTCCGGCGAAGAAGTGGCCGGGATGGCCGGGAGAATGCGTGTTCCGGCTGATAGTTCCGGTGCTTAAGGTTGGGAGCTTGATCGGACGAAAAGGAGATATCATCAAGAAGATGTGCGAAGATTCGAAGGCCCGTATTCGTGTACTCGAAGCACCTGTTGGTACACCTGATCGCATTGTAAGTTGGTTTGGTTATGGAATTCTTACAGTTTGATGCAGAGAGTATCTTCTTGCAGAATTTGATGCAGCCTCATGATAGGTTAGGGTTAAAATGATACATGATTTGATTGATGCAGTTAGGTAGAAAGAGCAAATTGATATTTACACCTTGTATTGTTTAACTTACATGCCAATGTCTCTTTTTAACAGGACTTTCTCATAACCATTAGAAGGTTAAGAGACCTAGTGATTTCTTATTAATTAGGGGAGATTTTAGTATCAATTAAACATTATTTAGTGGGTCATTAAGACAAAATAATGTCTTTCGAGAGAATGCACAAAAGACAGTGTATTGAATACTCTTTAAATTGTTCACAATGTTGTTTGAATTAAACCTGACACACAAGGAATGAATTGCCAGATGTTCTTAAGTGCTAATATGCTCATGATGCTGCATCTTGCCAAAGTTGATGCACATAGCAGACTTGCATAAGTGGACACTGTGTTCCATCATTTTCATTTAAAGTATTTTACTGAGCTCAAGTTAGACATTTATATGTCATTATCACAGAAATCTGTTGACTAGATTTGGAACTTTCAACTTGAAACATATTTATCTTGATCTAAACTGCCTCAATGTTGAGTACAACAAATGATATATTGCAGGACTTGTTAATAAAATCGCATCCACATATTCGGATGAGAAGTGAGCATGTACGGTGCAAAAATCAAATTGTGCATGCGTCTGTAGTATTCATGGCAGCTCATATTCTTCATATATAAATAAGAAATTTTGTTATTGTTCTGGATGTGTAACAATATCTATTAAATAGCTGGTGTATTGTAGTTTGGCTTTGCTAATGTAACTATCGGTGTGTTTTTTTATGGCATTAGGTTCGTAGTAGTTTATGTTACTATTTGGCTAAAGGATTCATGCTTCATGCTTTCTTTCTCTTTGAACTATTGAATTTCTGATCTGGTTGCACGTAGATTACTAGTGCATTTCTTTGTTAGCTCTATGATTTTAAATAAGTTGCCAAGTCATCAAAGTACATTAACTTTGAGAGTCGATTGATGCATTGCTTGTTAACAATGACATTGTCCTTGTTTTAATTGCTGTTACTTTTCATCCTGATTTTCTTCTTTCTACTGTGACGTGTTGCATTTTTTCTAATTGTTTTTTTCTTTAGGTTTTAATACATGGCAAAGAAGATACAGAGCTAGCTTTCTCACCTGCAATGGATGCTGTAATACGAGTATTCAAACGTATTAATGAATTTCCAGAAAATGAAGGTGAAAGTATAGCATCTGTTCCTTTTTGCTCTATCCGATTGTTGGTGCGATCAACGCAAGCCACAAGTCTGATTGGGAAACAAGGATCGTCGATTAAGTCGATACAGGAGAGCACTGGTTGTTCTGTGCGGGTGCTCTCATATGGTATTAATAATTTACTCTTTTAAATTCAAACTCTATCATCATTCCGTTCCTGCTTGGATATGATATTATTTATTCTAAACACATTATCTGGCAGATGAAGTATCTGTCAACTCAGACGAGAGGATTGTGGATATGCAGGGAGAAGCTATTAAGGTTTTGAAAGCTCTGGAAGCAGTAGTGGGACACTTGAGGAAGTTTTTGGTAGATCGTAGCGTTCTTCCTCTCTTTGAGATGACGGTAAGTAGTCACCATTTGGTAAGTATTTATAACATTTCTGTGACTAATGTTGGCCTTGTACAGAACACTGTAGCAGCAGCCTCACAAGAACACCAAGCGGAGACACCGTGGGCTGACAAACCCATGATGCGTACTACTAGTGGCTCACGGTCACAAGACGAGTGGGGTGGAGGTGGTGGTTATTCTCTTCCATTGAGAAGAGAGACACTGTTTGTTGACCGTGAACCCCTCCAAAGAGAATCACATCTCACATCACATGGGCTCTCTTTGTATGGTCGTGATCCTACTGCACTTTCCCCTGCACTTGCTCGTACTGGTGGTCCTATTATCACTCAGGTAAAATAATCTCATATATTTCATCATTTTACAAGTACTGAGTACTGAGATCATGGTCTACTTGAATGTGGCATGCCAAACTTCAAAAAAAATTCTTACATACAAAGAAATCTTGGAAGAATTTTGTGAGGATGGACATTTGTGGACTGGCATGTATGAGAAGTTACCTGTCTTCGGTGTATTAAATTATTTTTGGTTATGTTATCCAGGTGGCACAAACCATGCAAATACCATTGGTTTATGCTGAGGATATCATTGGAGTTGGAGGGACAAATATAGCTTTTATACGCCGGACCAGTGGTGCAATTCTTACTGTGCAAGAGAGCAGAGGTTTGCCGGATGAAATTACAATTGAAATAAAAGGGACAGCCTCACAAGTTCAGACTGCTCAGCAACTTATTCAGGTAAGATGCTACCTTATTTTCCTTTGTTTTACATTATGCACATACATACCAGTTACATCATTTCCATCCAGTAGTCATACGAACCAAGCAATTATAGTCAAGATGAAGTTGTTATTTACTCGATATTTAGAAGGTAGATCTTGTGTTTAGGAATAGTCGAATATATTCTTATCAATTCAACAGCAACAATATAATTGATATAGTTACAAGACGTGTAGACCTTTTCAGTAGAGATATGTGATAACTGATAACGGATCGGTCTGTTAGAAGATCTCAATTTGTTTTGTTTGATTGCTCAGGATTGCGTCTACAGTCACAAAGAATCATCAATTGCAAGCAGCTATGGCAAATCGGAACCAGGTTTGAGGTCTTTGGAGAATTCAGCGTACCCATCATCAGCGGCAGCTGCTGCTTATGGGGGACAATTGTATGACAGGTATGGACCCTCGGGTTCAGGAGGATATGGTAGTAGTTATAGATTGTGAAATGTAAGTGATCAGTACATCAAGCTATTCAAAGAAACTTTCTTCTCTAAAACCCCGCTCCAAATGAACTATTTACATCATCTGGGCTCAAATCACTTCCCAATCATAACAACCGGGTCAACCATGGCATCAATGTTAAAAGACAGCAATACAACTAACGTCCCTACACTACAAACAATTAAAACAACTAAAACCTCAAATTTTAAGAGCCCTAAAAATTGAAAAACGAAGCAGAAAGTTATCTATATTCTAAATTGAAAATATGTGATAATCCAATCCAGTATTCGTGCTTTTAGAGATAGATAAGACGTATAAAAAAATGATTGAAGGTTTGGTTAATCGAGGTCGACTTACGAAATTTGGTTCATCAAAGGTTTGGTTAATCGAGGTCGAATACGGTTTTTAAGGTTTATCAATTTTAAATTCTTTTTTGTAATTAATCATCTAATATGCCAGCATTAATCTATTGATCTTGATCTATGTTCAACTGCTTTAAATTTATGTTCAATTGCTTTAATATGTTATTGTTCTTTTGATAATTTAATCTATTGTTTGTTTTGATTTTAATCTATATTTACAATTGATTTTTCTTTTTATTTTAATCTAATAGTGTGTTTATCGTTTAATCTACTTTTTTTACAGTTGATTTTTTCAGTTAATTAAGTTGTTTTCAATCAAACTATCCTAAGTCATTGAAAATAATATATAGATGAGCTCAAAATTGTGTTGCTTGGGGCCTTAAAAGAAATATTAAGCCGGATACAAGTATATGAACTCCAAGAACAAATTTACAATCAAGTATTCAAGTCTACATCAGGGTGGGTCTGATCATCTGTCCCAAAAACAAGCACCACATGTTCAAACTTAAACCATATATGGTCAGTATTTTCATTTGGGCTTCCACATGATACATTCTAATATCATCCCATTGTGCCATATGCGTTAGACATCAACAGAAAACTACCAGAGTGTTCGGATCCAAGATTATCACTTTTCTTGCAGCACTTGTAACAAGGTTTGTATCTACATGAAGCCCACCAGTGACCAGACCACCAAGTTGGCTTCAATTCAAATGGCAGCCCATAGGCTTGATCAAGTAGACCAGCACAACCATAAGGGTGATAACGCAGTGCCTTATAGTCATGCACAAATCGGGTTTGGGCCGGACCCGGAACCGGGTTCAAACCGGGTTCGGTCCAGTCGGGTTTTTTTGTACCCGGGTATTGGTGAACCGGGTACGAACCCGGGTCGGGTTCACTGCGGGGAAACCCTACCCGTCATACCCGGGTAGGGTCGGGTCGGGTCCGGAACCGGGTCCAATACCGGGTTTAGTTTATTTTTTCTATTTTTTTCTTTTTTTATGTCCAATACCGGGTTCAATATCGGGTCCAATACCGGGTTCACTTCGGGTTTAGACTGGGTCGGGTTCGGGTCCGGGTAGGGTCGGGTTTTAGAAATTCAAAAAAAATCCCAAACTGGGTTGAAACCGCCGGTTTATTCCGGGTACGAACCAGGTACATCCGGTACTGGGTTGTACCCGGACCCGGGTCCGGGTCGGGTCCGTACCTGGTTTTTTGTGCAAGTCTAGTGCCTTATTCAATAAAGATTCAATTTAGGTTTGTGGTGTGTCTGAAATTCACATTAAAAGTGTACATGGTGCGGTTGGTGTGAATAAGACCATTATCGAAACCAAAACCACTAGTTCGGTTAATACAATTTTTTTAATCGCAACCGACAATTCAGTTAACCACTCTTCGTTAACCGTCGCTTATGGTTAATTTCAGTTAATTAACCAATATATTTAACATATGTTTTTAAACCTTTATTTTAACTAATAAATTATGGTTAGACTAGTTTTGGACCAATTTTATAAGGGTGTGCATGATACGGTTCATTTTTAAGGTTTCATCAAAACCGAAACCAAAGTCGGGGTGTGCATACAACAATGCGTGTACATTTTGTATTGCTTCTGCTTGTTTACGGGGTTTCTTTTATACATAACGGAATTTACTATGTAAATATATTATTATACATGTAAATTAAAAATATGAACATATGGAATTCTTGTAAAATCAAAAGCAGTATTGAACATTTATCGTACATTATAATGACATTCGGTTCAGTGCGGTTAATACGGTTGATTCGGTTATGGTTCGGTTAATCACCCCTAATTCACACTATGATGGCTCTCAAAGCCCAACTATACATTTTTATTAATTTGTTTTATTTTGGAAATCAAAGATCACAATGTAGCTAAACCGTAACATGTTTAGAATTGTGATAGTAATCGAGTAATTGATGAACATATTGGAATAATAAATCTATCATCAATGAAAAAATCGGCAGTATAACTACTTGAGTTATTGAACAATGTGTTCTAAGAAAATATGTATCAAACATGATGCCTCATCCCTTTGATACCCTTCTACTTATTATTTTTTTAGTCGTACCTCATATATAGAGTAGTTTAATTGTACATGTTTCCTGTAATATTATATTCTATTTTATTATGAACGGTATCGTCCTACATATACATATTATATATACACGATGATGGGTTCATGAGATGAAAGTGATGTGAAAGTTGAAGAAAAGGTCCTGAATTTATAATGTAAAATGCTCTCATCTAGAAGGTTTTGTGCCCGTTGGATCAAAACTAGAGTTACAGTATATCTCAAATGAACCAACTTATGTGCTCGAAATTGTCTCTTCTAGTTTCAAATCTGGTATACATACACAGAGAAAAAAAATAGAAAACCTTAATATTTTATTAATCTAATTTATATATTATACAGAGAAAAGGGAGAGGGAGGGAGGGAGAGAGATATATATGAAGATGATGTTGTATTATTTGAAGGAGAAAAAGAAAAATGGTTTAGTGTGTGTTTACATTGTGATTGGAGTTTGAGGATGATTTAAGGCGGATATGGCTGTTTCTATTTGCAGCTTCAAAATATCCATCTCTTCCTCCTCAGCCTGTTACAAGAATTAGTTTCTAAGAAAATTAATAAATTCTTAATTCTTTTTTAATTAACCCTTCAAACTAGTAATTAACTTGTTGCCATCAAGTCTTTAATAATAACTTGCTTAATTCTTAGCTATAAACGGCCAAAATCCGTGATTCATAAGGTCAAGATACTAGCGTCATATTCAAACTTTTGGCTGAATGCTCTAATATTAAAT
>BJCM01201941.1:0-12182 GCA_018326385.1 Flaveria bidentis | reverse complement strand
ATATTTGCATACCTGATAGAGAATCTTGAGGCTAAAGGCAAGGAGGGCTTCTGTATGTACCCAAGATTCTTACAGATGATTATAGATGAGAAGCCGCCTTCTTTGCCTAAGGAGAGCCATGATGCGGTATCACTTGAGGTGATGGATAATACTACTTTGGGCCGCATGAAGGTCTACAGGGGAAAGCAAGTCAAACCCCCTGTGAGGAGACTGTTCGGGCACCTGGCCCGGGAGGATTACATGGAGCCGGCAAGGCCTAAGTGTCCCACGAGGAGAGTGATTCCGATGTAGAGCAGATTGCTCTTCCATCTGATGACTCCGATGATGATGACAGTGGCGCTGGTGGAGACTCTGGCCCCACTACTTCTAGGGCCACCACTACACATGTTATACCTCCACCACCCACTTATGGAGAAGCCACCACTGCCAGTTTCCATCAGGATTTTTGCCCTCCTAATGAGCAGGAGGAGAGTGATAAGGAGCCACTGACCAGGACGGTGGGCAGCAGGGTGGTTGCCACCGAGAGAGGTATAAAGGCGGTTGGTGGACGCCAAGGGGAGTCCAGGGATACTGCTGCTGCTGATTCAGATCCCTCATATACCCCGGACCTGCCCTACATGAAATAGAATATGTGATTGAAACAGAATATGTGATTGATGATCTTAATGTTAAATGAAATATATGATTTGAATGAAACAAATATGTGATTGATGATCTTAATGTTAAATGTTTCAGTGTATGTTTGAATGTTTATTGTTTATCAATGCATATTGAACTAATTATATAGGTTTGTGGTTGTTTGAATAAATCTTAGTAAAGTAATGATAAAGAAACATATTCAAACTTACTTGTATGATGTTTTCATGCGAATGGCCCATGCTAATGGATCATACGCATGAACAACTTCATGCTAATGAACCAGTCGCACGACAGAACAAGGAGACTGGATTAGTCGCACGATTGTGACATGAGATTGACTCAGTCGCACGACTAAACACTCAGTCGTGCGAATGGACCAACAACATGACTCAGTCGCACGACTGAACCATGCTAATGGTTCAGTCGCACGAATGAGAAACCCTAACCTATGAATGCCACTTAATTCGTGGAAAACATAACACTTCGAATACCTACGTACTAAATCGTACCCTAGCCATCCAAAGACTTCTAAGAACCTATTCCAAGTTCATGGATCGCACTAGATCCATTTGTATTCATTCTTAACGTTTAGATTCAATCTAAAATTGATTCTACATGCGTTCTTACTAATTGGATCTCCAATCAAATAGGATTCCGCACTATTTGAGTTGGTATACATGTAAATCAGTTAGTATTTCGTCCAGTACACGATCCTAACAAGTCAAATGATTGACTACAGAATTAACTTCCTCCACACATTGTTGTTTTGTGACAACGAAGCAGCCATTAGGATTGCAAAAAATCCTATTCATCATTCCCAAACCAAGCACATCAAAACATGGATTCATGCAATTCGTGATGCTCAAGAAAAGGGTTTTATCGATATTATACCCATTGACACAAAAAATCAAAAGGCAGATCTTTTCACATAAACTTTTGATAAACCCCGTTTTTATGAATTGATCTCTATGCTCAGGTTAATATCCGTTTAAAACCTCCTTTCAAAAAAAATTAATAATTATCATAATCACCTCAATAATATTTATCTTTTAAAATAAAATTTTGGGGAAACATTATAATAATCTGGGTGTTAATTTTGAAATGACGAGAAATGATTTTATATCCTCCGGATATGTTAATTTTTGCATGATTGGTACTTAAAATAAGAAATAATAGTAACTGATGGTGTTATTTGATTCACATCTTACTTTTAAATGCACCTATAATGCTCAGGCAAATAGATTATGTAACGATATGCATGATAGACTCAGCCTGAAGAATAAAGTAGACAACAACATTATGATTTAAATTAAAATATATGCTTAAGGATGTCTGGATTTATGCAATCTTTTTTGGCCTGCACAAAAACTGAGTCCTGACAAAAATTGGATTAAAAATTGATCTTTCACCCATCATGATACAAATCATATAAGCCCTATCCTTGAGTCATGTTTAGTGTATTTATATGTCTTGTGTTTGTGCTAATCTCCTTTGCTGTACGGTGGTACTGACCTGGAAGAAGCTATTTAAGGAGATTGCTCATCTAAAAGCTACAGCCGGCCTACCTAATCAACTAACTCAATATGAGTTAGATGATCTGACTGACACTTCAAAATATCCATTTCTGAATGTGGGTACTTCATCCAAGGCAGGAGAGGGCACATTTGGTGCAGCAACCGTTGATGTTGGAGATTGTGAAGCTAGAGCTGAGGATGTTGGAAGAGGGAATGAAGAAGATATTTTTGAGGCTGGATTTGTTGACATGGGTCTTGATGTAGAGAAGGATTTAGTTGGAGAAGTAATAAGAGAGAAGTCAATGGAAAGAGATGGTGAAAAAGGAAAGGGGTTGATTGATGAAGAAGAGGATGATGAATAACTTATAGACTATGATTCTAAACCGGAGTTCTATGAAGTTGATGAGAGACCATTAATCTATGTGCAAAGAAGGCGGAGGATGCTGAAGATATGTTTGAGATGGATAGAGCTGAATGGTTTGTAAAAGAGAAGGAGCCAGAAGAAATCACTCCCCTATTCCAACATATGGGAGGGTTGAGTAAATAGGAGTCCGACAAGAGATTATAAGTTGGTCCTATAATCCCAGCCTAAAAATGTTCATGATAAAGAGGAGGGGAGGTAGTATTAGCTACTTGCATAAAAGGAAGGCTTTCAAGTCCTTACCTAAATGGGATCTTAGGCGTTTGGAAGCTCTACCACTTCTGAATGCACATCTGAGCGAAAGAGCCACGCTTCTGGAGAAAGAGATACAGAACGGGCTTAATGACAACTTTGAGTCGTTTGGTTTCATGAAGGCAGAAAGGCGAAGGTCTAAGAAAGACAAAAACTGGGAAACGAGAAAGGGAAGAATTGTTTTGAGAGTTTAACCGCCAAAGACTGTGAACAAGGTGAGATTGTCTGATCCCCTTCCCCAACAGTTACAGGATTTCAAGAAATAGTTTTATGATAATAACACTGGGGAAGCTGTGATAAGGGTGAAGAAGGGCAAAGAATTTAAAGTTTTTGATCCTATAAAGCTGTTCAGTTTCTGTGACGTAAATTTGCTAGTGTTGTGTGAGAATCACATAAAGGCTGGGGCTGGGGAAGAGACTCGGAAAGAAGCAAGTCTCTTTATGAATGTATCAAACAAGATCAGAGGGGTGAGGGCAGAGGTGAAGAAATTAGCCGAGAGAGTAAGAGCCCAAGATGACCTAAACATGGATATTCAAGATTTGGCCAAGCAGTTTGAGAGGGCAAGTGCTCATCCCGAAGGAACTAGTGATGCAGGAGGAAACCATAAAGAATCATGTGCTGAAGATTTAGAGGGAGTTGTTGCAGGGGATGCTGAAGTTTAATCTAAGGCAACAAAGGTCACTGGAGCTGAAGAGACTAATCTAGCCGAGTGAAGATGGCAAGTTCCAACCTAGGGGGAGTATTGAAGATCATGTATAGGTTGGACTCACCTTAGTTTAGATTATTTACTTTTGATTGTAATAGGTCTTTTGTTAGTTTCTTTTATTTTTATTTTGTTTATATATTTTGGTGGTATAGTGAAATTGTGAGCAAAACTATAGTTTCGCTCACAGCCAGCTGTTTAGTTTGCCTGACGAAACTTCTGTTTCGTCTGGCGAAACTATAGTTTTGGCAGTATAGTTTCGCTAACAGCGAAACTGTCTGCGAAACTATAGACTGCTATATATTGTTTTGTTTCTTTTTTATGTAGGTAAGCTTGCAAAAACCCTAATCGATTATCATTGTTGCAAGTTACCATTTCAAAGCAGTTAATACACAGAATTATCCTTGTGCTTTATCTTATTGATTTTCATTGATCATTGTCTTATTATGAATGAGTTCTTATTGTGTTCAATCCTCTTTATTATTGTTGTTTTGTATATTTGTTGGATGTTGAACAATTCTTATTATCATTTGCACTGTAATACGATCACATGGACCAACAATAATACTTTCAGTTCATTCATTATCGTTCAACATAAAGTCACGGGAAAGATAAACATACATGAAACGGAACATCATTATGCACAGTCATTATCATCAAACAGGGCATTATACATACATACATACATCATGCATAAACACGCAACTTCATCATCATGCCCAACATAACCTATAAGGCCTCTACAATCATCTTACATGAACTTACAGGAACTTTCACGTCAAAACTTACATCTGCATTTTCCCCCGAAAGTCAGTCATTAAACTATGTTTTTCCCCGGGTACAACAACCCTATTTCGGCGTATGGGCACCCTTCAGTCTCATGGCCTCTAGGAGACTGAACATCATGCGAATGGACCTCATGTGGATGAACACCAATGCAGATGAACACCTATGCGAATAGACCTCATGCGGATTGAACTAATGCGGATGAGTCTTATGTGAATGGAGCTAATATGGATGAAACTAATGCGGATGAGCACTTATTGGACTGGACCCTCAGTCACATGACTGCCCATGCGACTGGCTCCCAATCATGCAAATGAACCTCAATCGTTCGAATGAACCTCAATCGCACCTCATGCGGCCGTATGGCCTCCATTCGGTCGCCTAGCCCTAGCTAATGCAGAATGCAGTTCATCCCGAACCCACTCTGCCATTTTCGAACTCCAAACTCATCCAAACCCATTCTAAGCCTAAATTAACCATCCTAAACCTTAGGAATGCATACCAGAACACCATTCAAGCACACACAATCCCAAAAACAAACTCCAAACGCATCACACGCAAACACATACAAATGGGTCAAAAACACATACACACAAAAACAGGTTTCAGATGTGTTCCAGTCCCAAAATCGACCTAAAACGTTTAAAAGAGGGGTCGTAGAACTCACACAAGCCACACTGAGAGGTAGAGCTTCGGTTGGACCCGCTACATGACGATTTTGCTCGCTTGGATCTACCTGAACCAACCTTTTTCTCTTCTTTTTCCCTTTTTCTCTCTTTAGCTGATTTTGTGTGGGTGTGGGGAGAGGGTAAAGGCTGCCCTCTCCCTTTAAATAAATAACTAGGCGTTTGGTCCCTCGACGTTGGACTTTATTTCTTTTTCTTCCTTCATCGACTTCAAAAATAAATAACTGGGTGTTACACTACGAAAGGTGTTCATAATGCTCTTGAAGCATAAACTCATGAGGAGGGATATCATTCAGCTTCAGAGGGTCAACATGTTAAAGAACTTAATTATTTCATAGATTCCCCATCTCAGTTGGATCCCCCTCCATCAATGAATATGACTAACTTGGGATCATCTATTCTACTTGAATCTATTCCAACTACAAGAATTCATAAGACTCATCCAATAGATAACATTATTGGTGATCTTATTGAAAGAACCACAAGAAGGCAAGGGAGCTACAAACATTTGTCTCTTCACTTGTTTTCTTACACAAGTGCTTCCTCCAAATATCATAGCTGCATTAAAGGATAACAGCTAGATTGAAGTTTTGCAAGAAGAGCTTCAACAATTCAAAAAACAGAAAGTTTGGAATGTAGTTGATCTACCTAAAGGTCAACATCCCATTGGCACAAGGTGGCTCTTCAAAAATAAACTAAATGTCGGAGGTATAATTGTGAGAAAAAAAGCAAGGCTGATTGCATAAGGATATACTCAAGAAGAAGGAATAGATTATGATGAAGTTTTTGCACCAGTTGCAAGGATTTAAGCCATAAGAGTATTCCTAGCTTATGCTTCATATAAAAATTTCACAATCTATCAAATGGATGTTAAGTATGCTTTCTTATATGGGAAAATTAATGAAGAGGTCTATGTAGCGCAACCTCCGGGCTTTGAAGATCCTGATTACCCACACAGGGTATACAAGCTTGACAAAGCTTTGTATGTTTTCTTCAAGCTACAAGAAAGTGGTATGAAATATTATCATCTTTTTACTCAAGCATGGATATAAAAGGGGAACAATAGATCAAACCCTCTTTCTCAAACAAGAACATCAAGATCTTTCAACTGTCCACATTTATGTAGATGACATTATCTTTGGATCAACAAACAAGAGATCGTCTGAAAGCTTAGAAAAGTTGATGAAATCTGAATATTAGATGAGTTCAATGGGAGAATTAACTTTCTTCCTTGGTTTACAAGTTCATTAGAAAGAAGATGGCATCTTCATTAATAAAGAGAAGTATATTCATCAAATCTTGAAGAAGTTCAATCTGACTAATACATCTTCATGCAAAACACCTGCATCAACAATTGACAAAATTGTACCTGATCCTTAAGGAAACTAAATTGATCAATGATTTGTATAGATCAATGATAGGGTCTCTCATGTATTTAACTGCCAGTAGACCTGACATAATGTTCGTCATGTGTGTTTGTGCTATGTACTAATCAAATCCTAAAGAGCCCTATCTGAATGCTGTTAAGAGGATCTTCAGATATCTCAAAGGGAAACCAGCCCTTGGTCCTTGGTATCCCAAAGATAGAGATTTCTCTCTCTACTCCTACTAAGATAGTGACTTTGGAGGATGCAACAACAACAGACAATCCACAACCAGTGGATATCAATTTATAGGACCAAGTCTTCTTTCATGGTAGTGCAAAAAGAAAACAAATGTATCTGTTTGCACAGCTAAGGCTGAGTACATAGCTGCATCAGCTAGTTGTTCTCAAGTTCTTTGGTTGCGAAACCAATTATATGATTATGGTTACAATTTCCTTCAAACACCAATTAATATTGACAATTCAACTACAATATTCATCATTGCTAATTCAGTGCAACATAGTAAAACAAAACATCTTGAAATTATATACCATTTTCTAAGAGATTGCTTAAAAAAAGGCTTAATCAAGTTAGTCAAAGTGGATTCAACAAATCATCTTGTTGATTTATTCACTAAAGCCTTTGATTCAGTTAGATTTAATTTTCTAATTGAATCTTTGGGCATGATTAACTTAGATTAATCATGATTAACAAAGAAAGCATGAGTCTGTCCTTGTATATAGTCATAAGTAAAATCCAAAAAAATCCATAAAAACATACAAAAATAAAAAAAATTTCTTTATTTATTGTGTCTTTTTGATTCAGCATGACATATATTTGGGAAATGATACTACACTATGTCTTTGGTACTTGCCCGAGTATTTAACTTTTACTACAGACTGATTAGAATTGCTTTGATATGTGGGTAGGTTTAAGTTGAGTAGAAAATATACTAAGTGCATGCATAGCATAATGACAATGTGATTGTCTGTGGGAAATTCCATTTTGAGGATCAAGCAAGTAAGTCTTATCCTGATATGATCAAAACACTCACCCAAGCATATGTAACAACATTTTATAATCTCTCTTTTTAAAAATCATATTCCCTATGTTTTGTGTGAACAAAGACCTGGGTTTATGACCACCTTGGTATACATTTGTAACCAACAGGTGAATAGATCATGATCCTCATCATCCCTCTATTTTGTGTAAACAAAGACCAGGGTTAAAGGCACCTCTGTTTCACAGAAGTAAAGACCTGGTGACCTGATGATGATCATATCTCAACTCTTAAAAGAATCCATTCTGATCAACTGTATATTAACTTAAGAGCTTTTGCATCAATACATTAATGAGATGTAAAATACATCTCAAGATAGAACTTATAACTTAAAGTACGTAGTTTCTAAGTGTGAAAAAGTGATGATTTGACTCACAAAAGGAGGACAAACTCTAATGTGAATTGAATGTGGAGCCAATATCTATTTATCTTTAATAAACATTAAAACATGATGAAAAGCATGCATAGTTGACACCATACTCTTGTTTGAATTTTAGTGGAACAACATACTTGCAATTAGGAGTAGATTTAGGTCTCATTCATCAAACAAATTAAACAGGAAGGTGCTTAGTGTCATAGTGTGATCCCATTATATGTATATATATGCTTGTACATAAGTTTTTGATTCATTTTGTTTTAAAATTGTATTAAGTTATTTCTATTTCTGTTAGACAGACTAGTGTCTTTCATGCTATCTCTCAGATAAATTTATCATAAATGCGTCAAATCATCATTAATCACAAATTTAAGGGGAGTAGTTAAACATTAATCATGAAATCTGAATTTTCAAAACAAAATGTCAAATGAAGGAATTGGGACTTGAGCACTAACTTGGTTGTAGGATACATGAAATTTTTCAAGTTATAATTTTTCTTATGCACCAATTGACATGAAAACAAAGTCAAAAAGGTCCAAAAGCAACAAATGTTTTGATCATTTGAATAGAACCATACAATCAAATAAGATTCACATTTTATATTTCAGCATTAGCAGAAGCTACAATGCATTTCCCTTATCAACAGATGCTACAGTGCGAAACTTAATCCAAAAATATGACAATCTGTAGATTGGTAACCTATGGATGTGGTGATATTTTAAAAGTAGAATACATTTCCATGGATTGGTAACCTATGGAAAATCAAATTAAGCATTCATCAAAATTCAGTTCTTTAAAGTTAGGCATCCACAAATGTCCTACGAAAGAACTAGAATCCGTGGAACAATAAATTCCAAGGAAAGGTGTGTAGTGGGTTGAATCGAAGCTCTTCTTTTCGGGATCGTTTGTGTGAGTTCTAGGACCCCTCTTTTACACGTTTTCAACTGATTTTGTGGCTAGAACACATCTAAATACCCTTTTTCGAGTTTTTAGGTGTAAACCCATTTTTTTATGTATGTGTATGTGTATGATTCATTTGGGGCTTGATTTTGTGTTTGGTTATGCTTGAATGAGGTCGTGGTATGTTTCCCTAAGGTTTAGAATGGCTGATCTGAGCTTAAAAGAGGTTTGGAAGAGGTTGGAGGCCGAAAACCGCCGCTGCAATTCGGGATGAACTGCATGCTGCATCAGCTAGGGATAGGCGACTGACTGGAGTGCGATTGAAGGCCATACGGCTGATTGGCGTGCGACTGAGGTCCATGCGCATGATTGCCATGCGACTGAGGTCCATACGCATGATGGTCATGCGACTGAAGTTCATGTGTCTGTAAGGCATGTGATTGAAGGAGTGTGCGACTGAGGTTTAGTCGCACGAAGGTTATGCGACTGAAGTCCATGCGCCTGGAGGCCATGCGACTGAGGTTCATTCGCACGAAGGGTATGCGACTGAAGCCCATGCGCCTGAAGTCATGCGACTGAAGGCCATACGCATAGAAGTTATTCGACTGAGAGTCCATACGCATAGATGTCCATTCGCCCATAGGTCCATTCGCATAGGGTCCATTCGCTTGATGTCCATTCGCCTAAGTGTTTAGTCGCCTGGAAGGCCTTGCGACTGGAGGGTGTCCATACGCCCAAGTAAAGCTCTTACGCCTAATTAAACAACGGTTTACATTATGACTTTCGAGGGAAAGTGCAGATGTAAGCATCGACTTGGAAGTTCCCGTAAGTTCATGTACGATGACTATGGAGGCCTTAGAGGTTATGTTGGGCATGAAGATGATGTTGCATGTTTATGCATGATGTTATGTATGTATGATGTTGCTCTGTATTATGTTAATGACTGTGTATGCTATGTTCCTTGTTATGATGTATGTTTATCTTTCTTGTGGCTTTACGTGTCATGTTAATGAACAAAATAAAGTATTATGTAACGTAAAGTGAAAGATAAAGAACAGAGGAACATGAAATAAGAATGCATGCATTAATGAGTAATGAAAGTAAAAAAAGTCTTGCAAGCATGGTATGCACATCGGGGTCTTTCTTTGTGATTGACCACTTGCATAGAACTATTGCTGCATAGCTTAGGTACTGTGACCATGAGGTGCGATGCACCGTTATAGAAGGTCTAGGATAGGCCTAGGTCCAAAACCATGAACAAAAAGGTATCGCATATGGAAATGGTACACCTACATTCATACCTTAGGTACTGTGACCATGAGGTGTGGTGCATCATTATATTAGGTCTATGATAGGCCTAGGTCCAGAACCATGAACAGAAAGGTATTTCATAGTACACCTAAACTTTACCTTAGGTGTTGTGGCCATGAGGTGCGGTGCACCGTTATAGAAGGTCTATGATAGGCCTAGGTCCAGTACCATGAACAAAAGGGTAAGGTTTATGGTTGAGGGAAAGGAAAAGTAGGAATGAATGATGAAGATAATAATGATATTACCTATGTGTACGTATGATGTATGATCACATGAAAGAAAAGAATGGTTTTAACGAAAGAAAAGTATGTTTTATTATATAAAACTAGAACTCACTCAGCAACGCTGACTTTGATGTGTTTCCAGTTGGCAGGTAATGATTGCTGAGGATGGCACGGGGCGGTTACTCAGCTCTTCTGGATGGCATCCATATTTATAATGCTTTTGTAATGAAATGGAATATGTATTTTGTAATTGGAAAACGATGTATTAAATTGCAAAAGCCTTTATTATTAAATGGAATGTTTTGTTTAAATGTTTCCGCTGCAACGTTTTATGAAATATAAATGTAATTGTATGTTTTATGTGCGATGAGAATCCAACTGTAAGTGTCCCAGGAATGGGGCCTTACAAATTCTAACTCACCTACATTAATTGATGATGAATTCCTAAAGAGGGTTGGATACTTTAACAAGAAAACAATTGCTGTAAAGAGCTTTGATGGCAATCAATATACATTTCCCATATCTGAATGGGGAAATGTTGAGAAAATCAAAGAATTAGTGCTGCTGAAAAATGATGAGAAAATGAAAGGTAAAAGGATAAGAATCTTTGATCTGGTGGAAATTAAGCTACTCCACCCAAGCTACACTTCATATATTCATGACAAGTTTTCCCCAAGCTGACCGATGAAAAAGCCTAAAATGATCTATGCTTGTATGTTCACTTAATTCAAGTGATTGACAAATTACATGCAAAGGCATACAAGAGAAGGAGATATGTAGCAGGCCAGCTAATTGGAGCTGAAATCAAAGAAGTATCTGAACTTAGAAACTCAGAACAACATGAACTAAAGATAGTTCACAATTAGAGTGTTGTGGAAACTCTTACGAATGAGGAAGATGTTCCGGGATTAAGTTTTGAAACATTAAGGATGATCTACAAGATGGAGATACAGTACAAATATGATGATCAGAAGGATGCAGTCTCTTACTTCTACAAGAAGATGATTTCAAGAGTCAAAGATCTTTCAAGCCTGAATAGCTAATCTGAAAGTTTCTAAGCCTAAGGGAGAGTATTGTTAGATCTAGTAACAATAGGTCAATCCTTTTGTATAGGCTTAGAACTTTAATCAATTCTTATAATTAACTCTTTTAATTCATTATTTTAATGTATGTATTATGTATATAGGTTAACCCATAACTGTGTTGATTTATATGTGATTGCAGGTTTAACATCATACTTGGTCAATTTCATGAAATTGACTATGTGTAAGAAACATCTACGGATGAACAATTATGTTCTTCTATAGATAATCTTCTACACAAAATACATTCGAGGATCTTCTACGGAAGAACACTCCTGTGCTGATGAATTCAAGGGTCTATTGTGAGACCAAAGATCTACTGTAAGACCAAAAATCCACGGATGAATTCAATGAAATCTACCAAGTGAAGACTCCTACGAAAGGCAAAAAACTATGGAAGGCAAAGTTCCTGCAGAAGACCAACACTTGTATATACTTCATCAAGTAATTCAAGTCAACAACTCAAACACTGACTCCAAGAGATTCGATGTTTCTATAACAGAAACCCTGAGCCTATAAAAACTAGTCCTAGGTTAACACATGTGAGGATGACTAAATACCTAACAACATATCGATCGACACGATCAATCAAGCACAAAAAAACCAGAGCAGCTGCTACATCAATCACACCAAAATCATCAAGAAGATCATGTTGGGACCGTCGGCGTACAGAGTACTAACTGATTCAACGTGAAACCAGATCAAATAGTGCGGAATCCTATTTGATTGGCGATCCAATCAGGGAAAACGTTAATCTGATCAATCCTAACGATTTGAATACGTTAAGAATAGACTTGGAATGATCAGAAATGTTCTATGAACTTGGAAGGGACGAACTGGACGAACTTGGACGGCTAGGGTTGT
>BJCM01201933.1:0-15091 GCA_018326385.1 Flaveria bidentis | reverse complement strand
ATTTTATCTCTACAAAAACACAAGATATACGAATAAATAAACACGTTTCCACGTTACGCGATAAACTTTCTTAATTAATATTTAAAACATATAAACACATAAACATAACATCATAATCACATTATCAACTAGATTATCACGCATTTAACATTATTAATTATTATTAAGTCACCAACGTTAAACGGCAACTAGTGTGTGCTCACGACACGTGTATGCAAAACTTAACGGAACTAACGGAGTTGGATAACGGAAATTTACCGGATGTCACAGATAAAGACTTAGACTAGTTCTGATGTAATAGGTCAGGGGTAGTTTAGTCATTTTATAAAAGGCATCTTGTCTGCCTATAAATAGAATAGATAACCTTGTACATGAGGTGACGGCTGATAGACATAGAGAATATTTTTTGTCGTTTATTCTCTGTAATCATTCAACTTCATTAATATATACAAAAGCATTTATGAGTATATTTCTTCAATTAACTATTTATTGTTTGCTTGTTTCCGCCATTCAATCATTAACTCATTCACTATATTTGATCCTTAGTGAGAATCTCACTCTCACTTACCCAGTTAAGATCCAAGACGTATAAGTCATTATACCTTGAAGCTAACATTAAAATTTGGTCCTCCAGAATGATGTACTCCTTCTTCAACACGTAGCACTTCTTGTTGTCAAAAACAACCTTGAAACCTTTGTCATAAATCTAGGATACAGAAAGTAAGTTATTTTGTAGTTGTTGAACATAGTTGACCTTATCAAATTTAACATTCTAATTTCCCACTTCTCCCTGTGCAGTGATGTAACCTCCTTTATTTCTAGCAAAAGAAACATGTCCTCCTTTAATCTGTTTGACGTTTGATTAGAGTGACAGGTTCCAAGTCATGTGCCTAGATGCTCCACTATCCACAATCCAAGTGTTTGTGATAGCACTATAACGAACACCTTGCACAATCAAAGGAAATGATTAGTGAAGGTTTGGGACCCAAGCCTTAACTAGCTTGGGTAACCCAGAGGAATCACACATCATAAATTCAACCCACTATCCATTTGATGGTGAGAGCATAACATTCTTCTTACTGCTCTCAGTATCAAACATTTGATTTTATTTTTCTTTCCACAAGCTAGTTTTGTGCAATGCCTGTTTGTGATAAACAGACGTTTGGCTTATGGTTTGAACTTTAGTTTCAATATTTCTTTTAGGTGGAGTAATAGAACTCCTTTTAGATGAAATTTTTTTAGTATCATGAAGTTTAACTTTCTTTCTTGGTGTCTAATACTGAGTACAAGCAATATGTCCTCTCTTTCCACAATTGTAGCATGATCGACCTTCAACATGTTGGGAAAGACGTCACTGTGGGGAAGTGTGTGAGACCGGTGTGACTTTTGGCTTGTTGGGTTCTAACTCTTATAGTTTAGATGTTTTAACTTCTTTAATAAAAATTACCTTTTGAATGGTTGTAACATCTTTTGCCTTTTGTTTGTTTAGACTATTACGTGGCGCACATGGTTGGTTACTTTGTTTAGTCACTTTATGTTCAGAAATAGACGTGGTGGTAACTGACTGTACATTGACTTTTTTTAATTGTTCATCCAAATTCACAATTGGCATTTTACCCTTAGATTTCAAAGTGTCCTTCAGTTTAGTGACAAATTCCACCGTTTGACACATGGAATCTGGATCACTAACTAGAGGAGTGGTCACCGCATGATCCTTAATAGGATAGTTATTTACCAGTTGACATTTAGTATTTAACAAAATCTCATGTGGTGGTTGAACCACTTTGTAACCTAATCACCCCTTGTTATTTCATTCTTTCACAAAGTTTTTAACTATGTGAGAAGAACTAGTCCAACTGTGTAGTTTTTGTTTTAATGAATTTACTTCGACTTCCAAAACTACTTTTTCCTTTTTAGTTTCTTCAAGGGAGTTAAAATAGAACATAATCTCATTTGCTTGGTTAAAAGCCACAACTTTGGTTTCCCTTAGTTGTTTATTTAATAGTTTCATTTTCTCTTTGTAACTGTGCTCGTTTAGTTTTAAAATGCGATTTGCTCCTATGCACAATTACAAGTCCTTTACTAAGCTATCGTTGTGATCTAATAACCTAGCAAATTTCAAATCTATGCTTTCCCTAAATTTATTACATTCATAACAAGCATGATTGTCAAACTGTTGGTCTTTAGTACTTACCTGTGAAGATTCAGTTGAATCCACCATCAGTGAAGAGGTTGACTCTTCAGCTGCTGGAGATTCTGAACATGTCATTTTGGTATCTTCTTCGATCAGGGGTTTGACCACTTTCGCAGTATCTTCAGTTTCTGACATTACTAGTTCGACCATAATATCATATTCACTTTCAGTATAGTAATCCAACACGTCGACATTTTCAATGTTAGATTCTCCCGGAGACACAAATTTGAAGGTCCAATATTGTCCTTCGTCACCTTGAGCAGTCAAGGCCTTTGTCTCTGTACTAGACGAGGTAGCTCCACCTGTTGGTTTGTCTTGACGGTTAAAGTCAAGAACGGGTTGCTGTTACTTCTTGGGCTTTACACACTCACGTTTAAAGTGCCCCTTCTCACCACAGTTGAAACAAGTAACTTTGAACTTATCGAAACCAAAAATAGTGTCGTTAGTGGCTATCAAGTTATGTCACGTCTTCTTAACAAACTTTTTAGCTCTCCGCATAGCACTTGCCAATGCCCACATTATGTCCATTCTTTCAAGCTCGTTTTCGTCTATCTGTTCGAAATCTTCATCTGCTAGATGGCAGTTACCGGTCTTTCCTGCAACCAAACCGTCATACGAGTGGACAACAGCTGCCAATAGATCCATATGTTCTTTAGCCACCTCCACAGTGATATTCCTGAGGTTCTCGGTCTTTAACTTGGTAACATTAGCCTCAGGTGCAATATAATGGGTACTTGATGACCCAAACGTGTCAGGCCCTGAAGCAATGGTTGGTGAAGGAGCAGTTAAACTTGAAACAAATGCAGTCTGAAGGGGTGCTCCTAAACTGGCTCTTGTGAAAGAGGCGTTGTAAAGTGAAGGATTTTGGTCGTATGTTCCTTTCTACGACCTGTATTTCATCCAAAGTTCCATCTCTCTCAATTTCAGGATGAAGTCGTTTACATCTAATTTTCCCAATATACTGTTGTGTATCAAATTAGATTCAAACAAATCCCACTTCTCTGGTAAGCCATCCGCCAAGCTGGATACCTTGTCTTCCATTGACGTTGTAACTCCATGAATATGCAGCTCACTCATGAGATGATAGAACATGTCTATTACATTATCCAGACTTTCTTTACCCATTGAAGAGAAGTTGTCAAACTCCTTCTTCAAAGCTTTTTCCTTTAGAGCTTTTAACGAAGCAATGCCGTCATAGCTTTTTTCCAAGGCTATCCAAAGTTTCTTTTCCTGTTTATTCTCAGAAAATTGATGGAATATATGCTTTGGCATAGACAGAGTTAATAGAGCATAAAACTTCTCTTTTCATTATATTCTCCCTTTCGGCTGTCTGTCATCTCTCCCAAGGTCAATTTTACCCCATCTGCACCAACCGGCATGTCATATTCTATTTCAATTGATTCCCAAAGGTTGGGATTAACTCCATTGAGGTAGATCTCGAAACGTTGCTTCCATTGTGGGTAATCGTCTAACGTTATAAGATTAGGTGGTTTATTATGATTCCCAGTCTCATTCTCCAGAAGCAAGAGGTTTTGGATCCGTGTGTCTCTACCTGCAGTGAACACAAAGTATTGTTCTTCCATCTCGTTAACTTTAAACTTTCGAAATCAAATACTTCACTTGTGCGAATGGACCACTCGTGCGATTGAACTTATCCGAAAGACTCAATCATGCGAATGAGGAATGCAAATGAATTCAATCATGCGATTGGATTCAGTCGTGCGTAAGGATGGTGCAGTTGGAGTCTATGCAAATGAAGCTTGTCAGTCGTACAAATGAACAAGGCAACTGAGTTCAATCATGTGTATGGGAGGTGCGAATGGGTTCAGTCGTGTGATTGAGTCAATTGTGCGACTGAAGGCTGTTGTTTTTGGAAAAACGATGGTTTTGAACACTTTACTGAAAAAAACACGAATTTCTCACTAACCCTAATTGTCGTATGCCGAAAAACATTAACTTTTTGACCTGGAGACGTCGAAAACACTGTTTGACACAAAAAGATTGAGTTTTTCTGAGTGAAAAACATGATTTTTATATCAAAATCGATTGAATCACACGCAAATCAAGAGCCAAAGCTCTGATACCACTTGTTAGGGTCGATTAGGTACGGAGTACTAACTAATTATACACGTATACCAACTCAAATAGTGCAGAATCCTATTTAATTGGCGATCCAATCAGGGAGAACACAACTAAGATCAATTTAACGATTAATGAAATGTTATGAATGATTAGAACGCGATCAACTGTGATCTATGAACTTGGAACATGTGTTCTTCAGTCTCTGGACGGCTAGGGTACGATTATGTGCGTAGGTATTAGAATTGTTATGTTTTCCCACGAATTAAGTGGTATTTAAGGTTAGGGTTTTCCATTCGTACTACTGAACCATTAGCATGGTTCAGTCGTGCGACTGAAGCATGCGGTTTATCCATCCGCATGACTGAATGTTCAGTCGTGCGACTGAGTCAATCTTATCTCACAATCGTGCGACTGATCCAGTTTCCTGGTTTAGTCGTGCGACTGGTCCATTAGCATGAAGTATTTATGCGTATGGTCCATTAGCATGGTCCATTCACATAAGAACTGCACATGATTAAGTTTGAACATGTTTCTCAATCATTATTGACCAAGAATTATGTATAACAACCACAAACCTATATAGTTAGGTCAATACGTGTTATCACACAATAACCAATGAAATATTAAACCTTATATGTATCAACCACACATTGCATTTCATTATACCCATTCAATTACATATACGTAAGACATGAATGACATTTTACATTGAGCTCCTAAACTAGGTACACATGTATCTATAGTTTGCATAGTTCTTAGTCAATAATGATTGAGAAACATGTTCAAACTTAATCGTGTGAAGTCTTCATGAGAATGGACCATATGCATGAACACTTCATGCTAATGGACCAGTCGCACGACTGAACCAAGAGACTGGATCAGTCGCACGATTAAGACATAAGATTGGCTCAGTCGCATGACTGAACCTTCAGTCATGCGTATGGATCAATCGTACGATTCAGTCGGACGACTCAACCATGCAAATGGTTTAGTCGTACAATTGACAAACCCTAACCTATAAATACCACCTAATTCGTGGAAAAAAAAGATAACACTTCAATAATTTCGACTCACATACGTACCCTAGCCCTCCAGAGACTCCAGAGAACCTGTTCCAACTTCATAGTTCGCAGTTGATTGTATTCTAATCGTTCATAATGTTTCATTAATCTTTAGATTGATCGAAACTACGTTCTCGCTGATTGAATCGCCAATCAAATAGGATACCACACTATTTGACTAGGTATACACGCATTATCAGTTATTACTCCGTACGTACATGGTCCCCTAACAGAGATAGCTTAGTTTCGTAGACAATTTGCACGAAACAAGCTTGAACTATCGTTCAATGATACTTTCGACAACAATTTCGCTTGTAATATGCACACAAGCACTGTTGAACTTTTATTCAAAATCACTAATTTTGTAAGGATACTGAAAACAACTACAGAGTGTAAAACACTTGTAATTTTGCTAGAAGATACTGCAGTTTTGGTAGAGAAGATGCAGTTATGCTGGATGAATCTGAAAGGATTTTTCAACACAAAATCAATCTGAAATCACCTAAATCACAATGGATTTGAGATCTGATGATTAATAGAGTTTTCCCACCCAATAACAAGCCAAATTCAATCAAATTCCATATCAAATACACTCAAATTTGATCCAGAATTGATTAAATAATGATATTGAACAAAAACAAACAAAACCTCAAACAATCAAGAGCACTAAGGCTCTGATACCATTTTGTTGGTCCATTTGATCGTTTTAGAGTAAGATTGATATGTTTAATCGTTCAACATAAGAAACAAAAGCCAAACAATGAAGATAAAGAAGAATGATCACAACCACCAAAGTATTCAAACATAAACAATCAAGGTTCCAATACATTTAACTGAAATGATAGCTTACTACAACACAAATATTCAATTAGGGTTTTGCAAGGATACCCAACAATGAGCAAGATCAAAACTATATATACAAGTCATAGTTTCGCTGTCAGCGAAACTATGCTACCGAAACAATAGATTCGTCCGGCTGAAACAGTTTTGGCAGGTGAACTAAACAGCTGACTATGAGCAAAACTATAGTTTCGCTCTTAGTTTCGCTGTGTATCAAAACTTAACAAGATAAACAACTAACAAAAGTAAACTAACATTTAACCTATTACAATGAAATATAAACAAAAATTAAACTAAAATAGTCCAATCTATACATGATCTATAGGAACCTTGGCCACCATAGTCCTGGAAGTTCCTTTTTCAACAATATAAGTAACCTGCTTCAGCAAACAACTGTTTAAACAAAAGAGGATTGATGTATCCTTATTTTTAATTTGCCAAATTTGTTTCGGTTCAATTAATTTGGATTTGAATGAATTAAATTTGGAAATCATTTTATGTTTAAGATCGAAAGGAAAATAATTTGGTTTTCAACCTTTGATCATTTTCATCTTTGAATCATTTGAAACCGGCTTCACATGAAAAGGTTTGAAGGAAGGGTTTTTCATCAATCTATTCAAAGATGTGTGCTTTGCACCTCTTGAACCAGAGAAATAACCCTTGTTGCGTTTATTATTTCCAACACTCTTTGTAGACTTACATCCGGAGAAGCAATTCGTTTTACCTTTACCATATGTAGCAAGTCTTTGAGGACATTTCTTTACCACATGATCTTTTTTTGCACACTAAAAACAAGCCTTGAAAGGCTTTTGATGCTTGATTAACCCGTGTGAAGCATTTGTAATTGGAGATTGCTTTGAGGTTGTTGCAGCTTCTTGCTTGTTTTGATGTTTGTTGTGCTGAACAATGAGTGAGATCTTCATTGATTTACTGGGTTGTTTTGAAGTTGGAGAAGAGATCCGTATTGGTCTTGATTCAGCTTTTGGAAGCTTTTTAGACCTGACAATGTTAGGTGATATCTTAATCTTTGGGAAACCGACAATGTCCTCTGTGTTTGAGTCATCATATGAGCTTTTCTAGTCTCGTATACATTGATTTTCCACCAATGGATCTTGATTGACACCTCCTACTATGTCAGCTACCGTTATATGATTCTGATTGCCTGACGATTCGATAACTGTTCCTTTTTGACAAACCTGACAGGAACAAACGAAGAAATGTTACCTATTTTGAATTTGTTAAAGAAGGTTAGAGAAGCAACTAATATTGTTTTGGAGCATCAGAGCTGTAATCATCATTAATCTTCTTAGCAGACCCCTGATTGAGGAATCACAAACCTACAAGAGAATCCTGCACATCTCTAACCTCTTTAAGATTAACATTGCTTAAACCTGTATTCAAATTATTAGTTTGTGCAACTTCAATCAAATCATTTGTTAAATGAAGTTTGGGAATTCGAGAGTAACATAGAGTAAATGGAGGTGGAACTAAATTAAATACGGTTTCACCATCTGAATGATATCAAATCCCATGTTTTACTCTTGCCCCTTGTTGTTTAGAAATAATCTCATCCTTTTTCATGTGTTAAAGGCTCCATTTATAAAGCTTCGTTTGAAGTTGTGTCATTTCAAATTGAGCTAAAACAACCCTTTCTCTCAAAATATTAATTTCAGCGTTACGTTCAAAATAGATCTTCTTAAAAGATCATTTTCAACCAATGCTTAATTAAGTTTCCTTAAAAAAGAAATTTCATTTTTCTTTAATTCTTGATTGATTATTTTTAATTCTTCTTAATTTTCCAATAAAAATTAGTTTGCCTTATAAATCCTAAAATTGGATTTTGCAAGAAGAATAACACATATCCTGAACAGTTCCACAAGGAAGACCCATGATAGTTCTTTCTATAGCTAAACTCTTCTCACAGTTGCAAGCCCTTGTGATTCTTTGTTGTTCTTCTTCTTTGACCTTCAGCATCTCGTCAACCTCAGATTTTTTCTTTCTGTTATCAGCTTTTCCAGCCTTATGATAATCGGTTTCACAGGCTCTAGTTTACTGTCAATATCAACTCTCAAAGCATCACAGTTCTCTTCAACAATATCTCTGAATTCAATATTTAAATTCGAATCAGGTTTAAATAACTTCAACTTTTCAATCATCTATGTTTTGTAATCAAGTATGCTTGTTACAGAGGAGATAAGATCAATATTAAGCGTGCTGGTTTGATGTGGGAACACAAATTCCTTTATTTTGATGTCTAGCTCGAGAGACTTAGCTTGTTGACCATTTCCATAAGTTTGGTGTCAACATAACCTCTTTCTTGCTTTAGCATTTTATCTTGATGTTTCCATTTAGATGGAAGAGAGTCAAGAAGTTTTAGGATTTGTTCATGATTACTAAGATCTAGAACATGCTTCTTTAGATTATATGCCACCATTAAGAAACATTCAATCAAATTTGACAATTTCTCTCCCTTCATCGCTACAAAAGAGTCAAACCGACATTGTGATGTTGTGAGTTTATCTTATTTAAAGTCTTCTGAAGATGGCATTTTATAAAAAAATTGAACAATTAAACGCCCTAAAAGTATTTTTCACAAAAATTATAAAATAATTCTCCCCGAGAAAATTTAATTTTTTTGAAAATTTCACTCTTTATGCAATTTTTGATTTTTTTTATTAGCCCATACCTCAATGTTTAAAAAAATTAGCCAACAAAAACAAACCCAAATACCCAACTAATCAATACAAAACCTAAGCCATTCCTTAAATCATACAAAACACACACACTTAAGTGTGTAGAGAGAGAGAGAGAGCAGATGTGAGAAAAAGTCTCTCCTAGGATTCTGGCGAGAGCCGGTCCGGTGAACCACTGCGGCGAGCGGTGGCCGGAAAAAAAATTCCAACGAGCTCTTACACAAACAACCTCCATCCCCACTAAATACAACCTCTATCCCCACTTAACACAACCTCCTGAATCCAATGGTGATCTCGATTTGCTTTGAATATCACTAACGAAGGAGATAACGAAGATAGATGTTTACAGCGGCTAGGGTTTCGAGGAACTTTTCTGGCGAGTCATGGTTTGTACAATATATCATCTTCTTCCCCTCGTCACGTTAAACCTAATGGTGGTGGTGGTTCATGGAGATGTGTACTAGTGAAGGAGATATTGAGGAAGAAAGGTGGCGGCAATTAGGGTTTGACCGCCACACTTACCACGGTTGTTCGGTTGTGGTGTGTGTTAAATGATGTTACGCTGATGATGGCTTGTGTTGGAGATGTTGATGGTTGTGGTGGTGGTAGTGGTGTGGATGGCGATAGTGTTGAGTGTGGCAGCTAGGGTCGTGAAGGTGGTTGAGATGGTTAGGGTTTTGGCCGCCTAAGGTGGTGGATGTAAATTCGCAACAAGTGTTAATTTCGTAGCATGTTTTGTTTATTTTTATTTTGCAAAAACTGATTATAATTATTTTAATTTCGCAGAAGCTGATAATTTCCCCAAAAAGTTTAGTTTAGCCGAACATGATAATGATCAAACAATGATGAACACAATCAAACCCCAATTTGATCTAACTTGATTGCATAAGATTTTTACAAAGTGAAAACACCAATCTACTGGTCATTCAACCATTAACCTAATTGTAATTAAATTTAGGCTATTTATAGTCTAGTCTAACTTTCCTTATGTACACATAACCCCGTAAACTATATAACTAAAAACATGACTCAAACAAAGTAAAATATATTTTATTCCCACAAAATATATTTATTACAATAAAACTCCTCATGACCTAAATCTTCAACGTCTCATCTCGGTTCTTCATCTCAAACGTGTCGGGTTTGTCTTTTGTTGACTTTGACTGAGACGTTTACTTTTGTTGACTTTGACTTTGTTGATAACATTGATTATCTTGTACAACTCCAATAACAATCCTCTTCACACTTTTGGCGTTCGTAAAGTTATAAGTCCTTGTCCAAAAAGGGTTGGGAATGTGATATCTCTGTGTTGATATATTTTTAACTAAAGTATCCTTTTTTTCTTTTCACCATCTTATCTCAAAAGCTATATGCTTGCTCTTCTTTGTTCCAAAGAAGCTCTTTACTATATTCTTCCTTGTGCTTATCTCCTCTACTATGTGTGAACATTGACTTGGAGTGAGGATCTCCTTTGTTGTACCATAGTACTGACCTAGAGCTATAATCGGCACAATTTAATGATCTTCTTTATAATACATAAGTATAGACCTGAAGCACTCATCTGTAAGACTCAATTGATCAACTTCTTTATTATACGTGAGTATAGACCTTGAGCTCTCATCATATGATGTCTATAAGGATTGTGCTTCTTTAGTCAAAGGATCTTTGTTGCTTTTAAAAAGGAATAGGGAAATAGAATGTGTCATTTGTTCAATTTATCATGAGGACAGGAAAAGTTTCTTTGCCAAATGTCTTTGGGGACTATGTCATTCAATTGTTTTTTAAATGAACCAAAACAGGATAATAGTAGTTGCAGTTCACTTGTGGAAATGAAGAAGGCATGAACTTAAAAGGACAAGTGTATCAACAATCCCGCCAAACTATGACTCTTCAAAAGATCTTTTTAGCTTCTCGTTCTTCTCTACCTTTATTTTCTCTTCTTTTATTATGTTAAAAATATGCGAAGTATGGTAAGGTCTTGTGGGGCAAATTCTTTTTTAATCCTTCTCTTTGCTTTTGGTTTTATATTTATTTTAACTATTTTCTAAATATCTTACTTTATTTTATTTTAAATGGAAAATAAAATTTCAAATAATTTTTAAGTTTTAAATTTCTAGGGAAATTATCCTTTCGCTGATAGTTTTATAGGGTGAAACTATAGATTTGCCAGCTCTTTCGCTCATTGTTATTTCACTTCTGACCAAATCATGAACAGGGAAACTATTGTTTCACTACTTGCGAAACTACACTCTATATATTGCATTTTGCGGAATTAAGTTCTCATTTTCACACATTTGAGTGATTTTGAGGTTTTGAGCATTTAATTCATATTTGATGTTCATTTACTCTTCAGATGTGAGTGTCAAACCCTAGACCATAGTATAATCTAGGTTTAATCAACTAATTTAAGACCGATTGGGTTACGACTCTTCGGTAATCTTGTTGTTCATACTGCGAAAGTACGATAGTCCAGCGAAACTAAACGAAAGTTCAATGTTTTCAGCAAAACTCTGAAGTTATGCTGTCTGTGCGAACTTGATGGTTTCGCTGGTCAAATTTCAGTTTTGCTCGGCCAAAATTATAGTTTCGGATGCCAAATATACTGCCTTGGCATGCTAAAACTACATTATGTTCCTTACCGAAAGTACTTTCGCCTGCCGAAACTACTGTTTCAACTAGCGAAACTATACTATCGCCTAGCGAATTTAATTTGATTTTTCTTATTTTTTTATTATTTTTTTTCTCATTTATTTTTTTAAATATATCTTTCTAATGCGTTTCTCTACTTTTCAGATTAAATGGTTAATTTGATGTTTGACGGGAGGAACAACATCACTACTATCCTTGATGATATACATCCTAAAGCAGCATGATTTAGAGACTTTATACATTGGCTTCAAAGATCAGCTATTGCCTATGCGGTCACTCATTCTCCTACAATATATGACGTGCAGATCAAAGACTTCTGGCGTACCGCCAAGAACGATACTAGAGCCTATCCTCAGAGGATTGTTGCAAAGTACTGGAGAATGATAAAGTTGTTACTGCAGATATCATATCACGAGTGTTGACACTCTAGGAGGACAGCGGAGCAGAGGTTGTACTTACTAGTGAGGAAGTTTTTGATGCATTCAGGTCTATGGGATATGAAGGTCCTCCTTTTGGGACTAGAAAGCAGATCAAGAAGTCCTTTCCATCCAAGGAGTGGAGATATGTCGCACATGTATTCATCATGTGATTAGATCACCGAAAAGATGAATCAGATGGGCTAATCCTTGACTGGGCCAAAGCTATGGTTGTATTTTGTGGAGCGCAGAAGGACAATATAGCCCAACTTATTTTTGATTGCATTGCTTAGAATGTGATGTTCCTGTAGAAATATAAACTGTTGTTGTACCCTAGATTTTTCTAGATGATCTTATTCCTAATGTACCCAGGCATGGGGAGATTATAAGATTGGTTCAGATGAACATGCACATATTTGCTAACTGTTGTGCTATAATGCATGATTTCAGTGGCAAGATTACTCATTTATGGGAAAATATGTACCCTTCAAAATGATGGAACTATAATAGGGGGGTGAATGAATCCAAGGAGAAGAGGGCTGAGGAGATGAGACAAAAATCAGCTTAATCCATAAAGATATGGAAATGGTGTGCTAAAGAGAAGAATTGTTTTTTAAGATGAAATTCATGAGGCTAAACGTGAGGTTAAGGAAGAGAAAGAGAGAAGGACGAAGAAAAGGGCTTAGGAGAGGGAGTTTGAGTGGAGGACCAAGCACAAACATTAGGCATTCACTGAGCCCCAGAGAAGGGAGGAAAGGCCTGGACTAGATGAGGATGTTATTAGGAATCTCAACTCCTCTATAGCTAATAAGCTAAGTATGATTAAGACCAAGCTAACCAATCAGAAGCTAAGAAAAAAACAAAAAGATGAGATGCTTGAGGGGATGACTCAGATACTAATGGATTAGCAAAAGTTGATTAAAACATTGCTAACTGAAGTTAATGAGCTGAAGGCTGCAGCCGGTCTACCCAATCAGCTAACTCAATCTGAGTTAGACGATATGACTTATACTTCCAAATTCCCATTTCAGAATGTGGGTACATCTTCAAGGGTAGGAGATGGCATTTCTCATGTAGGAGCTGAGGAGGCTGGGGGTTCAGGTGTGAGAAAGGATGTTAAGAAAGAGAATGAAACAAGAAGGAATGTAAATGTTGAGAATGTAGAGTAGGTGATTAGGTTGAATTTCTTGATATATGGATGAATATTCATGACTTTGGAGGAGAAGATATGTTTCTAGAAAGAACTAAAGGTGTTGAGAAAACGGTCGAAAAGGGATTGGTAGATGAGGAAGAAGAAGATGAACTGTTAGTGGATTACGACTCTGAGCCTGAATATTATGAATTAGATGAGAGACCATTAATTTATATGGTCAAGAAGGGGTCTGATGAGAATGATGTAATTGAGATGTCAAAGGAAGAGTGGTTTGGAAGGGAGAAGGAGCCTGAGGAGATAACTCCCCTATTTTAGAACATACAAGGGTTGACTAAGAAAGAGTCTGATAAAAAGATCATAAGTTGGAAATATAACTCAGAGCTCAAGATGTTTGTGATTAAAAGATGACGAGGAGAGATTACATATTTGCACAAAAGGAAGGCATGTAAGACCTTGACTAAGTATGGCTTAAGGAGATTAGTGGTGCTATTGTTAGTTGATTCTAACTTAAGTGAAAGGGCTAAGATGCTAGAGGAGGAGATCAAGAAAGGGTTGAATGATAATTTGAAGCATTTGGATTTATGAACATAGAGAGAAGGATATCTAAGAAACACAAAGATTGGGAAACAGGGAATGGAAAGATTATGCAACACCCCGAAAAGGTCAAAACAATCATCAAGGATAATGGGCTTAATTAGTGGGTATTTAATAAAGGATGAAAATTGGTTATGAGCTAAATAGGCTTATGGGCAAGAGCCTAAGTAATTTAAGGCCCATAATCAGCCTTCAAACCCACATAATCAGCCACCATCTTCCACACTTGAACCCTAGCTCCGAAAAATCGTAGAGAGAAAAAGTGAAGAAAACTCAAGATTTGGAGCTTCTAAGGTCAAGGGATTGAAGATCTGGGTGTTGGAGCATCAAAACATAAGAAAGGAGCAACAAATCCATGTAAGAATCGACCTCTAAACCCTTCTGTAGATCAAACCCGAATTCTAGGGTTTTAGGTTTTGAAAAGTTGCAAAGAATCGCATAAAGGTCACATTTTTACGTATGAAAACGTGTATAAAGCTTAGATTTAGCCTCATGGAAGATAAACTAAGAGATTGGATGTAAAAAGTTATGATTCTGGGTTTAAAACGGGTTGGTTCGTAATTTTTATGCGATGTGCGAAACTATACATGCATCCAGCGAATTTGCATGTTCAATCAGCGAAACTATGAGGACTTCTTGCGAAACTATAGTTTCGCAGGTAGTTCCGCAAACATGGTTTTCCAAAGAAAGTTGGGCGAAACTGGCAGCGAAACTGGTAGCGAAGATGCCAGCAAAACTGCCAGCGAAACTGCCAGCGAAGATGCCAGCGAAACTGCTGGTGAAACTAGTAGCGAAACTGTTGGCGAATCTAGCTGCGAAATTGCTGATCTTGCAGCAAAATTAGCAGCCAATTTAGGCAGAAATTAACCCCTTTAAGTGTCAACTCATCTGCAGGCTGTGTAGTGAGATCCTAGTCTTGTAAGCTTAGTTTAGAAGTTGGTCTCGGTAACTAGGCGAGTTCTAGATCCCCTATTTATAAGTTTTTCCATGTTTTGGGGCTATTATGCATACTAAATATAGTTTTTAAATGACCAATATTTTAAGAGGTTTAAACAGGAAGATTGATTTTTCTATAAGGAAATGTGTTATATAAATACTTAAGAAATATGAGTCTGATGTATGATGATGGATCTGTATTCATGAGCGGGCTATGTGCCTTGCAATGTGGATCAACTGTCGGGGGTTAGCTACCGTTTTCATGTGTACCGACAGGGATTGGCATTTGTTGTCGATCAACATGGAGCACTTGCTTTGTGCAATCTCGTTTATGATGAAAGTGAAAGATAATGAAAGAATAAAAGATAATGAACATGCTTATTATGATGCAAGTAATGTTATGTACTATGATGTATGCATGGTCATTATATGAAGGATAAAGTTTATATTTTCTTATATTATTTAAAACTAGA
>BJCM01201930.1:0-11938 GCA_018326385.1 Flaveria bidentis | reverse complement strand
AAAATTAAAAAAAAAGTATTTATTTTTTACAAAATTTATATTTTTATTTTTTATTTTTATTTTTTTGTTAGATTTACATAATTGGTGTTAAATTTTTTTAATCTTATATGTGAATTTAGTATGAATACATGAATTTATTTAACTTATCTATATCATATATACTTATATTATGAGTAAGTCTAAATGTTTATCTTTTTTTTTGTATTTGATTTTTATATATTTTTAAACTTTTCTTTCTAAAAAGCGTATTTGTTTTTCTTTTAGCTTTTTTTAATAGCAATTCCTAGATTTCATAACATAAGTACATCACAATATGTATTTGCAAGATTTAAACCTTTAATTTTTTAATTATATGACGCACCACTAGACTATCGGTAGCACTTAGTTTTTAAAAAACACTCGGCCTACATGCTAGATATTATCCTTGGCCATCTTCTAGAAGTCATTATAGAAGAAATGAAACATAACAACACGATAAAAAAAAATAAAATGAAGAAACTTATAAAAAGAGGGAAAATATAAATAAAAAAAATTAAGTTTCAGGTTCCCTCTCTTAAAATCTTTTTTTTTTAAAGGTCAACAAAACAAAAATATTAAAACATAGACTAACAGAGAGTTAGACTAGATAATTTCAAACATCATGATATTACAATTCAAATCACCAAACTAGAAACATCAAAATTCCCCCATTGATCCCATATTAATGATTGATTTTTAGACCTGTTTTTGAGCCAGAGATAACCATAAACCTTTATTTCTTCCACCAATTTAGTGATAGACGTAGATTTTTGCTCAAAGATTAATTCATTCCTACTCCTCCATAGACACCAAATGGCAGTATGAATTACCAAATATATTATCTTCTTCCAAGTCGAAGACCCACGGGCAAAAGTGTGAAAATATAATAGGTCTTTCTCATCAAACAAGTAAAAAGATGATAGCTTGCACCAAGAAGAAATAACATCCCTAAGTAACTGGGTAAAAGGGCATTTCACGAGTAGATGACTTAAAGACTCCACTTGTTCGTTGCAAAACACACATGATGGGTTAGTAGTATTGACTTGCCAATGCATCAAAGAGAGGAAAGTTTGCAACCTATTCAAGCATAACCTCCAACAAAGAAAATTAACTTTAATAGGGACCCAATTATTCCACTGGAAAGATATGCCAAGGTCCTCGAACGTGACTGATTGAATAGCTTCCTTCAAGCTTTTAACCGAGAAGATACCTGATGGGTGCAAATCCCATAACCATGCAGAACTAGTCATCCCTTCCAACGGACCAAACTGGGGCCTAATAATGCTGGACAAATCCAAACAATAATTTTCAAGTACGCAGGTGATTTTAAATATTTGCTTCTACGGCCCCGGTTGTGAGATTCTAGCCGGGATGAAAGACCAAGATCTAGAATTATGATGAAAGCACCATATAACCATCCTCCATAGACCGTTCTCGTCCGTTTTAAATCAATTGTCATGCATTCTTGATCGTATGGAAAAGTGTCTAATCAATGACGAGTAGCGTGTGTATCACGAAATCCCTTTCAGGCACATTTTTGACAATTGGATTAAATAAAATGAAAATCATAAACACCAAATTTGTGCCTGATTTGATTTATTGATCCGAGAATTTGGAGGAATGGGTGTGGGAATTAGATGGTAATATTGAGTTCAAGGTGAATTTAATAAGGAAACACATTGAAGTATTATGTTACCGGATGGGTTTTTTTTTTGAAAAAAAAACAAATAATTTTTAAGCCCGGTCACCCGGGTAAACCTAATAACGAAAGACCACCCACGCCCACGAACACAAACAACGTTGGTGACCCGGCTCGCCCATCATTGCAAGGGAAACCCACCACCTAAATGTCCACTGTGGTAAAACTCTTGGCCCACTAGGAGCATATTGCACCTAGTGAGACTCCAACCCATGACCTTCACTTTGGAAAGTCATAGGGTGTCTCCTCCTAAACCAGTTGATCTAGAACTCATTGACAGTCTTAGATGATTATTATTTGATAGTCTCGCTACCAGAGTTAACTTAACGACTGTTTGTTTCAGATTTTTAATGGTTTAGATATCTGAATGGTTTAAATTTAATGATTTAGACTGTTTGTTTTCCGAACGAATCTCTGAATGATTCAAACATTTGCCTTTGAATGGTTAATAATTATACTATTCTGGATGGTTAAGAATTATATTAATCTGAATGGTTAATACCTCTTATTTGAATTGGTTAGACATTTGCTTTAATTAGTTAAGTGATATAATAGTTCAAACATTTTAATGGTTCAACATTTAATGATTCAGAACTTTTATTGGTTTAACACTTAAGCATTCAGAAATTACTAAACAGTCTCTTAGTGGATAAAGATGTTGATGTGCCCTACTTTGTGTATTTGTTGCATGGAGCAAGTAGAATCGAGTGAGCATTTGAATTGTTTGGAAAAGTATTAAAAGTTGGGTCGACTTAACGTTTGGGAACAATAAAGAATCACATTTAAGTGTTTCGCTAAAATTTTTAATTTATTCTTTTTTGGTTTGTAAATCTATCTATTCTAATAAAAGAGGGTTTTGAGTTGTCACTTGTCATAATATTAGGTCTTCTAATCTTAATTTTCCTGCTTCTTTTTCATATTAAATATTTACATTAATTATTAATTATTTATTTAATTCTTTTTGAAATTAAAATAGTTTTTAATAAATTAAGAAAGTGTTTTTTATATATATAATTTTTAAAGAAACAATATTTTGTGTAACATAAGTAATTTTTTAAAATATCAATATGTTTTCAAAAATTCAAAATATTTAAAATCAATGTTTTTAGAAATTAATTTTTTTATGAACCATACAAAATTAAAACTCAAAGTAATAATAAGAAACTTTTACAAAATGAATTTTTTTTAAAACGCTTTGATTTAGAACGACTTTTTTAGATAAAAAAGTTTAAAACAACAGTTCGAAGAAAATAATATAATTGTTTTATTACTTCTAGTCCTTACATATACGTAATTTTAAAAATATCACATTTCAAAATATTATTTTATAATTAAAATTTTTTAGTTAATAATTATTTAATATTTTATTTATTCAACCCGTGTAATACACGGGGTACTAACCTGGTATATTTTATAAATCGAACATCATATAGCTTTAGTGGTTGCAACACTCATTTTTGTGTTTGTAATGTTCTTTGATTCTTCTTTATAGCTCCTTGCTAGTTACTTTGTCTAGTTCCTTGCTAGTTACTTTTGTCTAGCTCCTTGCTAGTTACTTTTGTCTAGTTCCTTGCTAGTTACTTTTGTCTAGCTCCTTGCTAGTTAGTGAACAATAATATCCTAGGCGTTAAAAGAAAGTAAATGTATAAATATACCTATATGTCACTAAAAGATCATAGTTATGAAGTGATTCATACTCGCATATTAACCTTCATCAGATATACTTCCAAACAGGCATGAAATAAAAAACCACTTTATTGAATTCTACAAAGGGGTCTAAACGTAGAACTTACAACTATAACGATCTAAGGGTGGGATAGTAAACTACATTTGTAGTCATTATTGTACAAGGTGTATGAGCTTAACAAATCATGGTCCGAATCTTGGAAAACAAGATCAGAAAACGCATCCATTTGATGATTAATGTTTCTAACCTCCAAGCCCTCCAACGGGCAAAGTTGGTCCCAAAAACATTGTAGATCGTCAAAGGTTTCTGGTGAACTCGTGTCGTCTCTAAACTCGACTCCAGGATCATTGGAAGTAGTAGTGCTGCAAGATGAAGAGATGTCGTGTTCAAAACCAACATGCGAAGCAAGCTGGTGTATTGTATTTAATGGTAGTGATAAGTTATTGTCATCTTTTTTAGTTGTTTGCACTCGATTTTGTTCACTCGGACATTTCTTCAAATGTGCATGCCAATAGTTTTTAATATCATTGTCAGTCCTTCCCGGAAGTCTTGATGCAATGGCTGACCACCTACGATTAAAAGACAATATGATATATAGTTAATAGTTTCAATACTTTTTTCTTGAATTTTAATAATCTGAACAACAATCAACTGAAAGACAAATGATACTAATCATTTATTAATATCAATTAAAATTTTATTTTTTATTGTAAAGGACAATCCACTTAAATAATCAGATTACTCTCAATTTAGACATGATACCCACCTAATTTTGTTTATAAAGAAGATACGTTTTCCCATTTCACTCAAAATGAATGAAAGTGAGCAAGTCAAGTTCAATGATTATGTGAGTGAGATTGATCTTAACAATAAATTTGAAAGTTAAAAGTTTTATCAGTCAAATTGCATACATGAATTATTAACATTTGATAACTTATACTTTAAGTTAATAATATTCATTTTGTCGTAACAAATATCAGTATATGGATAGTACATACTTATTACCGAGAAGTGAATGAAAATGAAGGATGGATTCATCTTCTTCGTTAGAAAACTCCCCTCTCTTTAAGTTAGGCTTCAAATAATTCATCCATCGAAGTCTGCAACTCTTCCCACTTCTCGACAAACCTATAACAAAAGAAACTTTCATAATGTATAGAACTACCTTATGTGATTTTAAAAATATATTAGACCCAATGCATGATATATTCACCAGCAAATTTGGGCATTTGAGACCAATTCCATATGCCATATCTGTTAATATAAGAAATCAACTTCTGATCTTCTTCACCACTCCATGAACCTTTCTTTAGATCTATCTTCATCTCATCTGACTACTTGGAATAACAATGATTGATGATCACTAGCTCACTGCTATACACACACACACATGTATGCAGAGGTTCCTTGAAGAAATGTGAATCAAAGCTTTTAGTGCTAGGGTCCAATTTATATTTTAAAGTTGTCAGGCCTCACTCTATGAAAAGTTGAAAAAGTCCCGTGATTATTGTGGAGTGACAAAGTAGTCGTAGGGAAGGAAGCCAGGAACACAAAAGAGGTGGCACCGTGGAGTCTTAGCGGTTCCGATCTGCGCCATCATTGTTTCATAGGTGATGAGTCCGCAATGAGTAGTGGCGGACTCAAATTTTTTTTAATGGGGGCGGAAATCTTTAAGCGTCGTTTGTCTATGGTGATATATTATGTTTTTCGGTCCTGTTCATGTCAGATCCGGTTTATAGCCGGCAAAAAACATCGTTAAAATGGTTTCCAGACTCCTGTATATATCAAGAAACCATATTAAAACAATTATACTCATAAAAATGGTTATATGTGATGCTTAAAGAAATTATAGTTATAAAAGTGATGATATATAATTATATTCATCGTTAAAATGGTTCCAACCCCTTCAATGCCGACGATGTTCAACGTTTTTAACAATGTCGGCTAGCAAATATAGCGTTTGATAACTCATATCTTGAAACCGATATAAATTTAGCTTATTTAATTGTCAAAAACATTTATCTTAATATAATTTTTTTTTTCTTATTAACTACTTGATTATTTATGGATAGGGATGAAAGTATTAAAAACTATCAGGTTATAGACCCTAATTAGTGAAAATATATGCTTCGTTGGATTGTGATCCCATTGTAGTTCCACCCCCAACAATATGTATGTAACAATCTTGCTCTATTTTCAGTTTCAAAACTTTAAGAGGGTAAATGTAAAATTTTATGGTGGACGATCCAGATTTTTCTTGTATACATAACATTAGATTTTTTTAAAGGTGAGTGGTTGCTTCACCCCACTTCACTATGTAGATAGACAGACAATAGGACATCTTAGTGGTAAGTTGTATTTTTTTATTCAAAAGATCAAATGTTTAAATCCTGTAATATACAAACATAAATTATTAATGATAGAAGTAGAATAAAAGTCGTCTAAAAGAATAGATGATGATCTATAAACACGAGAGCTCAAGGATTAATCAAATTAAGCACCATTTTTGAATAATTGAATAATTTGGGTACACTCATAGCCAATCATAGGTTGATCCAAAAGAAAAATGTTAGCGATGAATGAAAAGGAAGTTGTATGATATGAAGTTAGTGGATTGCAAGGTTGGTAGGTATGGTAATTGGGAGACCCAAAGAAAAGCAGTGGATGAGATGAAGAGAGTAGGTATGATAGTCAGACAATAATATCTGGAAGATCACAGAAATGGACTTGTGGATCAAAAGATATTCTAAGGGAACTTTTTAACCTTTAACTCAATTTAGTTTTCTGTACTGAAATTATTACTTCATCCTTATATTTTGTTTGTACAAATGATATCTAAGGCTAGTAGAGTTACTTGGTCTTCAATGGGGACATTTGATAGTAAGACCATTATATGAGAAATAAGAGTAAAACAACCTTTTTTTGAAACAATATTTCAAAAAGATTGTATTATTTAACCAAAATGTTAAATTTGTTCAAAAAACACTGTATTAGCTAACAAAAAGTTTGCTTTAGATTTAATACAACTTCATTTAATGCAACCATTGATAAAAAAACTCTTTTAGGCTAATACAACTTGGTAAGACCTAATGCAACTTTTCAATAGCTAATGCAATATATTACTTTTAGTTGCATTAAATTCATTTTATTGTAGTGGATATTTGTATGTTTTTTAGAGACCTAAGTGATTAAATTTTACTAGAAATGTATAAGTAGTTGATAAAAATCTAACATAATGAGTTAAAAGAAAAGAAAAGGTAAAGTTGATTAGTTTTTTAATGTTGTAATGGTTAATCTCATAATATTTTTATAGTTTAACATTATGTATTAAGAGATCAATTTGTAGATAATTTAGATGTCAACGGTTGGGTATTCATCATCATAAGTAGATTTTGGGTTTGAAATGTTAGGGTAACTAATCAAAAATATGTAATGTTGATAACTTTTTGGTCTAGTCATATTTGGTGTTTATTTCATCACACTGACGAGAAGGTGAGTCTCATAAAATAAGTAATAGATAGATTTAAAAGTAGTTAAAAAGAGAGTATTTTTGTTGTTATAAATAAATTAATTGAATATGTTTTTATTGTTCTTCCAACTCTAAACAATGACTCCCAAGAAGTTGTAAAATCCTTGAATCATGTTAATGAATAACACCACAATGACACAGACTGATCTCAAAACCTTTTTTCAAGATTTCAAGAGTAGCAGGCTCGATTGAGTATCAGTCTAGAGTTTGTTAAGATCCTAACGAAAATACATCATAAAAGAGGATGCAAGTTCTTGTAGAAGGGGATTTTCAAGTGTGGGATATGGCCGTGGTGTCCCAACCTGTAGTGGTTCTTATTTTTTTTATATTATATTCATAAACTTTTTTATGTCATAAAATAAATTGATTAGGTACTTTCTTTCAAAACTTAAAAGAGAAAATTTATATAAGATTTTTTTCTCTAAAAGATACTTTTTATACACCTATATTTTTAGTTTTACGATAGTAATTATAAGGTACTAATATGTGAAAGATATTATAATTTTTTTTAATAGATTGAACGTGTTGTTTTCACGTCAACATGTGAATTATGTGTCATGTTCATATTAATATGTCTGTCATTTTTTTTGGGTTTGGGCTCGTGTCTGATTAGACTCGCATGTAACAACCCTTTTAGCACCCGTATGTTTTGGTTGCCATAGTGTAGGCTTTCACAAGAGATCTTCCATCATATCCTGGACATGCCTAATAGTATAGAAGAATTTAAGGGTTATTATTTAAGAGATTTTTTATTTGGACACCCAAAGATTTTAAATCAACACCCGTGTACCCTATATGTCGTATATGGGTTCATACGCCGCGTATATGGTGGATTGTCGGGAAAGTCATCATTCCCTATACGCCGCGTATGGGTCCATACGCGGCGTATAAGGTATTCCCTGACAAGACCATGACAGATTCGTGTCGGGGTAGCTAAACGTCACGTATAGCACCATACGAGGCGTATAAATTCTCAATTTTTTGTCATTTGCTGAGAAGCATGCTGAACCTATACGTCATAGGTTAGGATGTTTTTCTATATATTATTGTTTATAAAAATTTTGCGTATAAAAATTGGTGTGGGATCTATTTTGCACGTTAATGTTGAGATTTTGTGTATAAGTTATGTTTTGTAACTTATTAATTGATAATTTTAAATCTTAATTAACCAATAAAACATATAAAACAAACATTAAATGATAATATAAATAATGAAGTTTTTAAATACATAAAAAAATGAAAGTACAAATAATAATATAAAAAACTATGATGAATCTGGGTAATGTCGAGACGGTGGCAACTCTGAAGGATCAATACCAGCAGCACGGGCTCGTGCAATCTCAAACTAAACATGCAAATCCATAAGATCCTCAACTCGATCGAGCCGACGACCCTGATCTCATAATCTCGTAGTAATATTTTGCATAAATGTCTCCATACATGCAGGCAACCTCACATCTCTATAAATAAGTCGAGGGAACTGTGGTTGAGGTGGCGGCTGATGTGCTGGCGGCTGGTTGTGTGGTGGTTGATCATACGGAATATGCTCCTACTGCTACTGTGGATCGTCAACGCCGGCCTGCTGAACAGGTGCCGGCTGCCAGATCTCATCGGGTCGAAGAGAGAACCGTATGCCACCTGGAAACTGGCGTATAATACGCATTTCGAATAACGTATGACGATCTAATCTCACCGACTCGATCGGAAGAGATACGTCAGTAACGCCGACTTGGCGATGATAATACAAAGCGTAATACTCTGCCAAACATCTCGCCAGGTTGCACTTGGTCCCCGTAAGCAAACCAAACTCATCATCAACCTATGAACTATACGCCGCGTATAGTGCTATACGTCGCGTATAGTTCATATAGTAGTTTTAAATCCACGTTTTTAACACATAAAACACTACTTTAACGTTTAAATTAGCGTATGATTAACATAATAAAGATATAAGAACAATAATACATACCTGAATGTAGAGAAATCGACGAACAATACGTGTAGTATCGGACTATACGAGAGAGTTTTTTGGTTTTGAAAGTGTGTGGTAGGGTCAAAAATGAGGAAAACCTATTTTAATTCGTATAGCTATACACCGCGTATGGGTCCATACGCGGCGTATAGCTGCATTTATTACTTTTTATTTTTTTATATATTTTTTGAATTTTGAAATTATTTTAAGTTTTGAATTTTGAATTTTAAATTTAAACTATTTTAAAATTTGAATTTTAAATTTAAATTTCCAAATATAATACAATACATAATAAAATATAATACAAACGTATTAAAATTAAAATAAATTTATATAAGCTGGGGGATCTCGGTTATCTTCTATTATTGCGTTGTATTCAAAGATACGACTCCTATACATAATCTCCCATTCTGCAGCACGTATGTTTCGGTTAAGAATCCAAAGATTACTTAATGTAGGCATCGGATAATCTTCATCTAATTTAATGTGGACAAAATGATTATTGTTGACATGAACAATCGACACGATATGATGAGGCATCATAATGTTCGGATCAACCCAAAAGGGGGAAATGTTTGACAACCGTTATTGCTTAATAGATGAAGAATAACACCAAACCTTTGTGCAATTACTATTCCTGTATACGATATTATCATCCAATGTTCTTCTGGCGCAAGTTCCACACGTTGCCAATCTATTGTGTGACAACAGCTGAAGATAACAGTTGAAGACTAAGCTGAAGACAACAGCTGAAAACTAAGTCTGAAGAAAACAACTGAAGACAACAGCTGAAGACTAAGTCTGAAAACAGCTGAAGACAACAGCTGAAGACAACAGCTGAAGAAAACAGCTGAAGACTAAGTCAGCTGAAGAAAACAGCCGAAGACGACAGCGGTTGTCACAACAGCTGAAGTTCGCTGAAGGACGACTTTGGTTGCTTCAGCCTCTTCAAAATTCTCTACAAACTCCCCCTAGGTTGATGCTACCAAAACACTTGAAAACTTCAGATGTTGACAGTCCTCATCAGGATGATCACCAATCCTTTTTTCATAAGGTGATCTGCTGAATGACTGATTTGACTTCGCCAGTTTTGTCGTCTGAAAAGCCTATATGCGACGTATGGCTCTATACGAGGCGTATAGCCTCCACGACAAATCTGATGTGACGTGGAATGTTTGGCATTTATGGGGGGAACTATACGCCGTGTATGAACCCATACGCGGCGTATAGGTATGTGTCGATTTATAATTTGAGGTGTCCCTATATTAGTACCGTTATTTAAATACTTAGCTTTGATAGTTTAACCTTGATGGCTTATGATTAGTGGTAAACTTATATATCTAACACAAGAGTTACTGAAATACAACGAATTTTCACAAGTATTTAGAAATGTATGTATAAAATTTTCAAGTGACATTTATTTTTTTAATGATAACTCTATATGTTTTGATTTTGATAACAAAACAAACTTTAGTTGAAGTAAAGGAAGAAAAATAAAAGAAAATATTGTTTAGCTTACTAAAGTTATCACTAGTTTTGTCAGTTGCAACAACAAGTGTTTTTTTTAAATGCTTTATATTGTATTTTTATTATGTGACCAAATTAACCCGACGCAAAAGCATCCTGTAATTGTTATGTCCATTGAGACATCTAAAAATAACGACTCCATTTATATAAAATTTTGAACTTCATTAAAATAAATTTTGAATCTGCCTCTCCTCATGATCCATCTGAAACTTCATGTATATATAAAGAAAGTCAACTTTGTATCTTTTTAACTATATCTGAAAAGAATATTTATTAAATATTCGTTATACTTTTGTGGAGAGGTTAAAATACGGCTAATTCTTGTGATATGTTAGAATATTAAAGCCCACAAAGTATACCCAAACATATTCTCGATAAATCAAGAATGAAAAATGGTATGGTGAATTTTATGAAAGAAAGCATGTTACATTTTGGCATGCTTAAAATGAATTGTTTTGTTGAATATAAGATTAGTCAGAATCTTTTCAAATCCTTGATTCCTTGAATGTTTGTACTTCCTAGTTCCGTGAAGAACATTGTAACACTATCTCCAAATTTAAACTTTAGAAACATACATCAACTGCATTTGAAACCAAAAGGAAAAAAAAATAAGCAAAATATTAAGTAGTTTGAGAAATATATATAGTTACAGTAGTGAATTCAGAAAGTTTTAAAAAGTATATGAGATAAAACATGTCAGAAAATACACTAAATGTAGCTAGTGAAATTTTTCAGTGACATATTAATAGTAATACATAAAAAAATTATAGCACTTCCGACAATGTATATAACATATTATTTGAAAACCTGCTTATAAAACTAACATTTCTACAAATTTAGACGTGAGTGCATGGAGTATATTTTCCTCTCACTAATTACTCTTAGATCCACCCTCATGTTTGATCCTTTCAATCTTTATAAGAATGGTCACTTTTTCACGTACATTTCCTGCTTTTATACTACACTAATATCTAATATATTCATTGGCCCGATGTATTTCAACACCGGTCTTTGTTAAAGGGTTTATGAACTTTTAACATTGAACTATCAATACAAGTCAAGTGGTTAAAAATATGCATTAAAATCAAACTAGTACAATAATACTAGTGGTTTATGAATACAGATCTTAGTACAATAGTACTCAAGTATTACCCAGTTTAATAACCAAACTAGTGGTCACTATATGTTGTTTTATAATGGGTTTAAAAACCAGTTGCCTTGATGTCTTTATCATAAGAACTCGAAGATGAAGACCCGGTGCTTTGCTTTAGGGTTTAACCTCCATGTAAAGTGCCCCGTTATTTAAAGATGGATTCCTTCGTATTTGGTCAAAGTGGGGTCCTACCAATTTTCCTAAGATTCTCTATATGATTTCAAATGGAAGTAAAGGGTTAAGAATAATGTTTTTCAAAGGGATCGGACGCGAACCAGACATTTTACTGGTTTGGTGGTCGGATCGGTTGGACCAGATTTAAAAACCGGATGACGTCATAATTATATATATAA
>BJCM01201928.1:0-31844 GCA_018326385.1 Flaveria bidentis | reverse complement strand
AACACACTTTTATTTGTTATTATTTAACCAATTTTAAATAACAAACAAATAATATCTCATGAACAAATTATCCATATAAGTTTGTTCTTTTACAAAAGCCAAGTTTTAGAAAACCAATTTTCTAAATCGGTGTAAATATTTATTTGTATGATCACATCAACAAATAAACATATATTGGTGTTTGTTAAGCTTGTTATTGGGTATGACCCGACTTGGATCATAACGTACTAACCACATCAATCTTGTATGTGTCTTGGGCATATAAGATCCAACAGTATTATTTTGCAAAAGCAATTATTTATATATATGAAATGAGTTGTTTAAAATGATTCCGCTGCAATATTTTAGTTAAGTTAATGTATATCATATGTTCTATGTGCGATGATTGACCAGTTGAGAGCGTCCCGGGAACGGGGCCTTACAGTCGTCTTCTTGTTGCCAGGATGAGAGAGTAAACTAGAACTCCTGGTACTAGAGTTCTAGTTAGAAACTTTAGTCTTTACCACTTCAAATCTTGCAGAGATGAAAACTTGTTTTTACTTAGAGTTAAAGGTGGTCTTGATCTCTTGAGGTTTCTTTGCTTTTTTCTTGCTCTTTGTTAAGACCATGTACGTACGGAGTACTAACTGATAATGCGTGAAACCAACTAAAATAGTGCGGAATCCTATTTGATTGGTTATCCAATAAGTGAGAACGCAATCCCGATCAATCTGACGATTAAAGAAACATTATGAACGAGTCGAAGATGATCAGATGCGAACTATGAACTTGGAATAGGCTTTCTGGACGCTCTGGATGGCTAGGTTATGAGTATATGTCAAAAGTCTCTCAATCGTCATGTTTTTCCACGAATTAGGTGGTATTTATAGGTTTGCAGTCTTCATTCGTCCGATTGAACCATTTGCATGGTTCAGTCGTGCGACTGACCCATGCGACTTATTCATACGCACGACTGAAAGTTCAGTCGTGCAACTGAGTCAATCTCATGTCTCACTCGTACGACTGATCTTGTCGTCTGGTTCAGTCATGCGACTGGTTCATTAGCATGATGAGTTCATGCGTATGGTCCATCAGTATGGTCCATTAGCATGAATCATCATATAACAACTTCAAACCTATATAATAAGTTTATTATACTTTAACACACAATAATACTATGAAATATTAAATATTATAAACATCAATCACATATTATATTTCATTCAACCCATTCATTTCATATGTTTAAGACATGACAGACTTTTACGTTAAGCACATAAACTAGGGACATATGTATCAACAATCTTCCTGATAAAGTTCTTTCTCATAGACTTGGTCATCCTGTCTTCTTACTCTCCTTAGAAGGATAGTGACACTTCTTAAAATCCTTTTCTTCATTCTTCTCAGAGGCATTCTCCACTATCACTTCTTCATCCTCTTTAGTTAAGGGGTCTATGAGAGGAAGCTCATCTTCACAAGTTCCACACCTGGGAGATTTTACAGACAAAATTATGTGTGGAGGAGCTATCTCACTAGATCCCAGTCCCTGCATGCAAGGATTAGAATATAATGTTCTTGAAGGTCTCTTCTTCAAGAATACATTTTTCTGCCCTGGCTTTGCTAATCACAAGCTCGGCCTGACACTCAGTTAACTTAGTTATGATATCTTTGATTTCAGTCTTGTAATTTGTGTGCACATGTTTAAAAGTTGATATGTGTTGGATCAAGAAGGTTGTTGCAACCAAAACCAAACGCTTAGAGTATTTTGAGTACAAATAATATAATTCTTTCGAAGACAAGTTCAGTGCTTCCGAAGGTATATGCTGAACTTCCAAAGCAATGCTCAAAGGAATTTCCGAAGATAAGCTTCAGCTTCCGAAGACCAAGTCTCTGTTCTTCTGAGAGTTCAACACTTGGAAGAAATGAAGACTACAACTTTCGAAGAATAAAGTCCAAAGGAAGCCTAAAAAAAGTAGTCACTTTCTAAGTATAAATGGCTTCTACCATGAACCAGTGGACATAAGTACGATTTCTATGACACTTCGCTGCAAATCTCTGAGATACTGCATGGCATTTTCCCTAAAGGCCATGTAGTTAACCATACTTTAATCTACTGTTCACACTTTATCATTTAGTATAGTTGCCAACTTTAGTTGATGACAAAAGGTAAGTCATGGATATGTCATGACTACCATATCTTAGATAATACATTATCTAAGATACCTTAACTATAGCTTTGTAGTATTTGCTTTAGTTATAGGATTCCAACTGGTATCAAAGTATATCTGGTTGTAGGTAGTAGTATATATAGTTTCTTATTGTAACTCTTGTAGTAAGCTTGTAAGAGTCTTGTAATACTTTGAGTTGAGAAGTAATATATACAAGTATCTTGAAAATTATTCTCTCGTGTTTTTTTGTGTTACTTAGTATATTATAATCAACTCTTAGAAGAACTCTGCTTCTTGAGTGTTCACTAGTATGTTTGAGAGAAATACTTGTGTTGAATACAAAAAATGATCCTGCAATTGGTATTAGAGATTCTTAGGCTCTTAATTGTGTGATTAAACCATCCTAATCAAGCTCTTGTTCAGTCACTTACTCACTTCACTCAAACATGGACCTTAACCAGAAATATGAATGTGAAATGGGGATGATGACTAAAGCACCCATCATCACCCCAGAAAACTTCAAACAATGGAGCAGACGCATAAAAGGGTTCATCAGATATCAAGACAGCCGCATGTGGAAATCTATTGCCAATGGTCCCTATAAGCCAAAGGTGGCGCCATGATAGAGAAGGTTGTAGAAGACTACTCTGAAGAGGACCTCAAGCGGATAGACATTGATGAAAAGACAGTGATTGTTCTGATGACTGCAATTCCCAACTCCATTATGGTGGGGTTTGAGAATTGCCGGACATCTAAAGAACTGATTGATGCTTTAACCCACTGTACTCCAACTCCAACGACCCAAAGAAAGATTCACTGAAGAAAAAGTTTGAGAACTTTACTTATATTGCTAGAGAGACCTTGCACTAGCAATACTTCAGGTATATGGATTTTATCTCTTCCCTTCAGTCTATGGGAATAGCTCCTGATAGAGAGACCTCTCAAGAAAATTCATGAGTGCACTTCCCAATGATTGGACATTCTACTATGTCTCCATCAAGAGGACAGAGAATCTAACCACCCTTACCATGACTGAGCTATACGTCATTCTAGATAGATACCATGTAGATATGTAAAACAAGAGTGGCCATCAAGGAAGCAGACCTTCAAGCCTTCTTGCTTGCAACGCTCTCATGCTTGCTGAAGGCTCAAGACCCCCTTAACCTCAACAGTATCTGTCATATCTTCAGTAGCCATCCAACTCTTCTGGGCCTTAAATCACATTCCCTGAGAGTCCAAAGTCTCAACAGGCTCAGCCCAGTCCCTTTCAGGACATTTGTGGTTTTGTCTCAGGAAGTGGACACTCAAATTATTTTCAGTTTTGTTTTGAAGATCTGAAGTGTTTCAGACCAAATGATATGGAATACATGGACATAGTCCAACAAATGGCTCTATTAATCTGTAGGGCGAAGAAGTTCTTCAAAAGAAATAGAAGGTAGTTCCCTCAGGACCCAACTAGCAGCAAGTTTGGGTTTGACAAAGCAAAGGCCAAATGTTACAACTATAACTAGTTGGACCATTTTGCAAGGGAATGCAAAGCTCCCAAATCAAACCCGGGATCTGCTCAAGCCTCTTCACATCCTTCAACACCTAAAGCTATTAGAAAATCAACTGAAACTACTACTATGGCACAAGAAGTTGATTAGAGCTTTATGTAACAAGATGTCACCCCTACTCAAGCACTCATGGCTGGAACAAACAACTCCAAGGTATATGATCATCTCTGTACTGCAGCCTGTATTGCTAAGGTTAAAATGTACTAGGATATAACATGAAAATTAAATCCGATATTGAGTCCTTGAATATCTTAAAAGCTAATTTTAAAAAGGCTGAATCTGACTATCAAAACAAAATTGAGGAGTTAGTGAAAACAATATCTTCTTTAAAACATGAGCACACTAACTACAGGACTCAAATCAAGGATTTAATATCTATGTCAACTAAGGCTTAAGCCAAGCTAGTAATAGCTCAGGCTCAAGCTAGGAAGCATGCTATTTCTGAGCAAAACTTCCAAACCATTCATGCATCATCCTTCCACTCAAAAATTTGTTATCAAAACGAAGGTGGGTTGGGGACAAATGAGATTGCTCCACCACACTATTATGAGTCTATTAGACAAACAAGGTGTGGTACTAAAGAGAAAGAGGTCCCATCTACTAACCCATCTTCCTATGAGTTGAAGAATGATGTAACTATTAAGACTACCAAAGAGAAGGAACAGGTAAATCAACCCATTTCTACTTGTGATGATCAACCCCTATCCACCAATGCTAGAAGAAACCGGGTAAAGGCAGCCAAAAGAACTACCATGAAGGTAGCTGAATCTTAGCTAAAGATTGACCCAAAGCAAAAGGGTGTTTTCATTTCAGCTGGATTCCAAGTGGTAGGCACTTCTAATTCTGGAAAAGAGTGTAGTACCAACACTCCTGTCCTGTCAAAGGATCAGAAGTCAAAAGGGAAGGTTGTAGAGGAGGACAAGAAGATTAAGAAACCTCAGCCCTCAAAATCCCCAATTATTAACATTACATGCATAATGTGTGGTCTGCAAAACCACTTGGCTAAAGATTGTTATTACAATCAAGCAAGCACACATTATGCAAATAATGTTAAAAAGGAAGCAACCATGTAAGGATTCACATTTGGACCTTACCACGTGGTTCAAGTGATAAGTAAAAGAAAGCTGGTTTCCAAAGCTAAGTTTCTTTCGGAAGAAACTCATTCTTCCGAAGGGAAAATGACTTCGGAAGTCAAGCCAAAGAAAGATCAAAAGAACAAAAGAGCTTCCTCAAAACCTTATGAGAAGAAGGCTACTTTGGATGAGAAGGTAGTAAATGCTTCTTTCGAAAACAAAGAAGATTCAAAAAAGTCATGATGTTCAAGCTTCAACAAGCTCATCAAAACTGATCAACCATGGGATAGAATGCAAAATCAGACAAGATGTTGCAGTCATACCTTCCTCTTCAAAGAAATCAATTGAACCCTCTACTATTCATTTTGGTTTAATTATGTCATCATCGAGAGAAGAACCCAAGACCAGTTAGGCTTGGGTTTCCAATTAAAACTAACTTTTCACCTTATATGCAGGGACATTCACAAGACAAGAACAATAATGTTTGGATAGTGGACAATGGATGCTCCAGGCACATGACTAGGAACATATCTCTACTTTAACAATTTCAACATTTTAATAGAGGTCCTATTTAGTTTGGAGGTGAGATTGGAATATATATTTCAGGCAGAGGAAGTTTATCCAATGGCTTGTTAAGAGTCGATAAAGTTAACTTTGTCAAACAGCTTGAACATAATCTCCTAAGTGTTTCTTAGTTTTGTGATCAAAAGCATCAAGTGCTTTTCATAGAGCATGAGTGCATCATCCTCAAACCTGGGATGACAATTCCTCAAAAATTGGTGCTTCTTAGATCTCCTACGAAAGGGGATATGTACAAGCTGGATATGAACAATGCTTCCCCATTGGGTAAAGTATCATGCTTTCTTTCCAAAGCTAATAGTGATAAGTATGCCTTATGTCATAAACGTATGTGTCATGTGAATTTTAAAACCATGAATAAAATAACTTGGTATATGGTGTGCCCAAAACCATGAATAATGTGTAGCTAGCCTGAAAGGAAAGCAACATAGAGTCTCTCACAAATCCAAAGAAGTTAACTCTATCACCACCCCCATTACACTTTTTGCACATGGATTTATTTGGTCCAACAAGTATAATAAGAAGTGGAAGGAAATCATATTGCCTTGTGATTGTTGATGATTTCACAAGATTTACATGGGTCTTCTTTTTAAGAATTAAGGATGAAACAACTGAAACTATAAAATCTTTTATTATTATAATTGATAATCAAAGTGATCACAAGGTAAAGATAATTAGGAGTGATCAAAGGACTGAGTTTAATAATCAAGTTCTTGACTCATTCAGTAACTCAAAAGGGATTAGTAGACAATTCAGTGCTCTTAGAACTCCTTAACAAAATGGTGTTACTGAGAGAAGAAATAGGGCACTGAGTGAGGCTGCTAGGACCATGTGAGCTGATTCAAAGCTGCCTCTAGCATTTCGGGCAGAGGCAGTCAGCACTGCATGCTATGTGAAGAATAGGGTTCTCATTGTCAAGCCACATGGAAAAACCCCTTATGAGCTATAGAACAAGAGGCCACCATTCGTTGGCTTTCTAAGGTCCTTTGGCAGTTGTTGTACCATACTTAACATAAAGGAAAACTTGGAAAATTTTGCTAAGAAGTCAGATGATGCTATCTTTGTTGGATATTCCTCCACCTCTATTGCATATAGAGTTTATAACATTAAAAATCAACAATTTAAGGAATCATCCAACATTGTTGTTAATGAGCACACTCCTTGTGTTAGGGGGATTGGCCATTTTGATTTAGAATTATTTCCAAACTAATCTAAACCATCTGGTTAGAATGTTGCAGCTGGAATAGGTACTCAAAGTGATTCTGATGAAGACCAGTTATTTGAGTTACCCAGACCTCTTCTAGGTTCTCCAAGAGTCTTTGAACCTCAAGCTCCCACTATTGGTAGACCTGATAACATGACCATTTCAGGAACTAGTAGAGCTTCAACTAGTTACCAACAAAGTGAGTCTAATAACTTATCAGCTGATAACATACAACACCAAGCTGATGGAAGTAGCATTTTAAAGGAACATGCAACTGTTAATATTACTTCTCAGCCTATTGATGCTGATGTTGTTTCTTCTTCATTCAATCAGTCCTCATTGAAAGAGTGTGAAACATCAGCTGGACCAAGTGTTCAAACTCTTGAGCCAAACTTCTCAAATCTTGATTTATCCATGCAACTCGATGTAATTCCTAGGCTTAGGATTCACAACACTCATCTAGCTGAAAACATCATTGGAAATGTCTCTAAAGGTGTGAGAACCAAGGGATAATCTCATAATAGGAATGTCTACTTGTACTCATCCTTTTTTTCTTAGATGGAACCCAATAAGGTAGAGGCTTCCTTGAAAGATAGTAGTTGGGTTGAATTAGTGCAAGAGGAATTACTTCAATTCAAAAGACAAAAGGTTTGGAACCTTTGTCCGTTACTATCTGGTCAAGTACCTATAGGCACCAAATGGGTTTTCAAAAACAAGAAAGATGATATAGGCTTGATCATCAAGAATAAGGCAAGACTGGTTGTTCAAGGATACACTCAAGAGGAAGGAATTGATTATACTGATGTTTTTGCATCTGTTGCAAGACTTGAGACAGTTAGGATCTTCCTAGCTTTTACTGCATCTAAGAATTTTACTGTCTATCAGCTTGATGTCAAGTGTGCCTTTCTATATAGGGGATACAGATAGGGAAGTCTATGTGTGCCAAACTCCAAGATTTGAAGACCCACAACACCACAACTATGTGTGCAAACTGGATAAAGCTCTATATGGGTTGCACTAAGCACCTAGGTTGTGGTATGAGACCTTGTCTCAATTTCTTCTTAAGAATGGCTACACTAGATGTACCATTGATAAGACTCTTTTCATAAGGAAGTATGGGAAAGACATATTGCTCATCCAAGTCTATGTTGATGATATCATATTTGGTTTTTCAAATAACCAAATATGTAAAGACTTTGAGAGCATTATGAAGAAAAAGTTTGAGATGAGTTCCATGGGAAAAATGGAATTTTTCCTTGGAATTCAGGTGAAGCAAATAAAGGAAGGGTTCTCTATCAATCAATCTAAGTATGCCAATGACATCTTAGAAAGATTTGAGGTGAAAGATTATAAATCAGTCAAGACACCTATTCCCAGAAACCATAATCTTTGCCCTGACTTTGAGGGGGAGGATACTAATCAACATCAGTATAGAGAAATTATTGGGTCTTTGATGTATCTCATAGCAAGCAAGCCTGTTATTATGTTTGCTACATGCATCTGTGCAAGATATCAGGCTGCTCCTAAGGTGTCTCACCTAGTTGCTACCAAGAGAATTCTTAGATACCTCAAAGGAGTACCAAAGCTTGGTCTCTAGTATCCTAAAATCTCTAACTTCAATCTCTATGGCTATACTAAAAGAGAATATGGTGGCTGCAACATCAATAAGAAATCCACATTAGAAGGATGTCAATTTCTTGGTGAAAGGATAATCTCATGGCAATGCAAAAAGCAATCTTGTGTCTCAACATCTACTGTCGAAGCTGAATACATTGCTGCTGCAAGTTGCTGTGCTCAACTGCTCTGGATTCAAAATCAGATTCTAGACTATGGATTCAACTTCATGAGCACTCCTATCCACATTGAAAACAAGAGTGCAATCTCTATTACTGAAAATCCGGTGAATCACTCCAAGACAAAGAATATTGACATCAAGTACCATTTCATTTGAGATATTCATGAGAAAAACCTGATTAAATTAGTCAAAGTTGACTCAAATGAACAATATGCTGATTTGTTCTCCAAAGCCTTTGATGAACAATGATTTAAGTATCTCATTATGGCTATTGGGATAATAAACATTGACTAATATATCTCTTTTGAAAACCTTTTTAAAATATGTCTTGTCTTCTGTCAAATATAATCTAAGGCCTATTACAAAAGGTTATTCTTCAAAATTGACTAAGTGTGAGCATTGCCGAAGAGAAAATTACCCTCAAATTCTTCATTATCTTCCGAAGGAAATTTCCTCAGTTCAAGCTTTATCTTCCGAAGTGTTTTTAGTTTGGAAGTATATCTTCACTACTTCCGAAGCTTGAAAACTTCTTCATTCAAAAGACATTCTTACTCTCGGAAGTAAATTTATTTACCTTCGGAAGAAAGTTTGACTTCGGAAGAGAAAATCCTTCGGAAATACTTTTACCTTCGGAAGAAAACTTTACTCTGTAACAGAAACCTTTAGGCCCTACACTATAAAAAGCAAAGATTTTATCCATGATGTCAGAATCTTTTAAATGTTTTTTTAACCTTACCGCCCCTATCACATCTTACCCCTTCATCTTTACCCCAAACCATCACTTCACCTTATCCATCCGCCTTTTTCACCCATTTAAATAATTCCAACTCATCACTTTAATCTTTTTACCACTTTTACTGCCCAAAGCACTTCTCATTCCAACCTTCAACATTTCTCCGATTCAAACTTTCTTCCCATGTTCTTCCTCATAATGGCACTAAACCCTCAACACAATAAAGTCAAACTTCTGGATTCATCCAGGGATGCTGACTTCTCTAAAATCATGTCTTTTCTCACCCAATCAACCTACTATATTGCCTTGATTGTAAACCCTACTGTTTATCTGAACCAAAGAGTTTTGGGCCAACGGTCGTATCGAAACCCTAAATCATGTCAAGGTTATATGGTCTAGCATTTATGGTCAGGAGTTGGTCATCTCTGAATAAATCATTAGGGAGCATCTGGAGCTTCATGATGAGGGTGCTTCTACTGAGTTTCCCAAGTCAGATCTGGATGATACATACACCCTGATGGGTTATGGTGGAAATGTAAGCAGGGCTATTGTCTACAATTTTAACTTCTCTTACAAGTGGAAGTTCCTGCGGCTTGTTGTTCTACACTATTTATCAAACAAGTCTGGGGGATGGGATCAAATCCCATATGAACTAGGTTGCCTAGTTCATGGATTGGTGAAAAGCTCTACTTCAAATACTCAAAGTTTATGCTGACTAACCTTATATGGAACCTCCAAAGAGACATATTCTTCATGTATCCCAGGTTCCTTCAGCACATAATTAACTGTGAGTTAGACCAAAGTCAGCTTGTCTGTGCAGCTGCTTTAACTGTCCCTCACATGAGGCCGACCATCTTCAAAGTCTTGAAGAAAGTTTCCACCAATTTCGCTGGAAGACATACTACATTTCTTCCAGGTATGATTGAGCCAATGGCTCCTGGTGACATCCCTGTTGACCATATAGATGATGAACCCACACCAGCAACTACCCTCATATTGCCAAATCTACCTTCTCCACCCATCAAGATCACCTATCAGAGATTTCCAAAACAAACCCTTGTTCAATCTCCTCTGATTGAACAAGTTCCCCCTGTTCTACACAAAAAGGCTAGAGTGAAAATATGGGCTTCTACTCAGCTTGAAGTCCTACCTTCCTTTACACTTGACCTTAATATGGGTCACTAGGAATAACTTCCATATCTTTCATTGACCTATTGACAGGATATGATAAAGAGTTCATGTCTCTTTGTGGCAATGAAGTTGATCCACAACACCCATTAAAGGGTCAACTGAGCCCAAGGAGACCCCTGATCTCTAGCCCCCATCAGCATATCCAAACTAAGGTGAGTCCTACTAGAGTGGAGGGAACTCATGTAGATTCAGTTGCCACTACTACAGGTGCCTCAATGAGCCCTCAGGTCAGTGGTAACATTGCTGAGACTAAATCTACAGCAACCAAGCATTTTGATGACTCTAAAATTGACATCATTATGCATGGGAAACCAGGGCGCCAAGAAACCACTTCTGGTGGTGAGGATGAACATACAAGGTATGTTACCTCATCTCCCCATGATTTTTCTTATGAAGATGAGGGAAGACTAAAACTCACCATTCAAGATCTACTCACTAAAGTCTAATACCTTGAATTCAGGGTTGAGACTTTAGAAAGTAGGTCCGCTACTCAACAACTTGAGATTGACAATCTCAAGGCTAAACTAGCAGAGAAACTATTTGAGAGGTCTGTTAGGCATGTACCAGTTCAGGTCTCCCTGACTTCTTCCTCTAGCACATCTAGCTCTCAAGATGATGCTACCAAAAAGGAGGATAATGTTCAAAGACAAACACCCATGGTGTCTAAGAGGTCAATTGTCTCAAAGCTCTCTTCAAGATATCCCTCTCAGCACTCAGATGTCTTTCCTAAGCCTCCTCTAGTTACCCTACAAGTGGATCCTAGGATGTTACAAGATCTAAATGAGTTTATTAGCTTGTTTCTCATGGTATCTTCTATGTGGTAGCTAGGGGCAGATATCTCTATGGCCTACTTTGGAGCTGAAGAGCTTCAGAGGTTGAATACACCCTCTACCACTTTTGAGGAAGTTGGTCAACCTAAGGTCTACATGGAACCTGAGATTAATTTTGAAGGGGAACTTGAAACTGATGGCCCAATAACCAAAATAGTTGGGATAGAGAGTGTATTACCACAGACTTCCGAAGAAGAAGTCAAAGCTACGGAAGAAAATTTTCAATCTTCCGAAGTCGAGATGGAAGCTGCGGAAGGACTCTACTCCTTGTCCGATGGTCTTATCATCATATATTCAATCCTAGAGCTAGCATCTGGGGTGAATAGTGAGGAATTTCTAAAGTTACCCATCACTCAATCATCATGATCATTTCATGCTGCAACAACCACTAAACAACCTGAATCCTCTACACAAGAACCTCCAAGGTCTAAAGCTTCCAGAGATGTCAAAGGAAAAAGGAAGCTGACTAAGGAAGAACTGCTAGAGGAGTAAAGGTTGGATAAATTGAAAAGAAAGGGAAGACTACCCTTTGGGAAACTAGTAGCTGCCAGTAGCAAAGCAATTGTAGCAACCAGGAGGCAGTTAATAACAAGAAAATAGTGGAAGTAATTGACAGACTTGTCAAGATAGGAGCTACAAATGAAGAAGTGCTCCTCTTACCATAAGAGGAGCTGATTGAATTAGAAAAGGCAACTTTACTATTAAAAGAACAAGAAGAAGCAGCCTGGTTGGCCTTGGAAGAAGAAAACCTGGAGAAAAAGGAGGAAGTCGATCAAAGGCTTAGGAGTGAGAGAATAGCCTTTCTAACTCAATAGGATTCTCTCTTGAGGAACTTGCTCCACATAAGAATGACACGATCCTGTGGCTAGTAAACAAAGAACAGGATCAAATGGAGAAGGAAAGAAAGAGGGCTTCCAAGGAAAGGATGAAAGAGAGAAAGAAGAAGGAAGATGATGCTGAGCTTGCAGTCTTGAAGAAGTCTAGGGACAAAGCCTGGATGAAATACTCTCTCTAGGCCCACGGCTTCTCAGGCAGGCAGGTTGGACCCATGTCCATAAAGACCCTGCAGCATATTGTTAGTGAGATCAAAGCTGACATACGCTCAGGTATAGGGAAAGAGATATATAGAAAATTACAGGGGATGACTTTCATACCTTCTTCACTACCACAACCATAAAATGAACATATCCCCTTCCCTTTTCCCTATCAAAACTGAACCAACCTCTGAGTCTTACACCCCTGAACCCACATCATCAACCTTACCCACTTCCTCACCTACACAATCCAAACAAGCACCAAAACTACCCATTCTCAAACCTAAAACCTTACCAATAACCCAATCCTCATCAACCAAATACCCACCCAAGTCATCCTCTCATCCATCCAAATCTCTTTCCTTAGAAGAGTTTAAGAAGATCAAAAGGAAACTCATCAACTGTGTAAGGTTTAATATAAGGCTGATGCAACCAAACACCCAAAGTCTCTCCTGCATACATGCACAAGTGTACTGAAGTGGAATGCTTTGAAAGTTTCACACCAACATCAAAAAATATTCTAAGTGTTAAATCTTCCGAAGCCAAGACCAATATCTTCCGAAGCTAAAGATGAAGTCTTCTGAAGATTCAAAGACAAAGTCTTCTGAAGCCAACACTTGAAGACAGATTTCTTATAAAGACTTTTGAACACAAGCTTTATCTAATGTACCTTTTCTATAAAGTTGGACCACTTTCTGCTGCAACTATGTTAAGACACCAACTTTACATAAGTTGGTGAAAGGTTCATGCTTTTGGTAACTGCACATTGAGGTATTGAGTCTGTAACTTTCCAATTTATGTACTTTTTGTAATATATTAGGATGTGAGCTATGGCATGTCATAGTCACTAGTCAAAAGGCAATCTGCCTTTTGACTATACATTTGATTTTGTAGTTGTCTAGTCAATTGTATCCAGCTGGCTTTAAAAGTATTGCCGGTTGTAGGATGTATATATGCATCTTAAGTACTTGTAACTTTCCTCTATGCTTTGGTAACATTTGTAATAGAACTTAAGAAGAAATATACAACATTCTTGAAAACCAATTACTTGTGTGTTGCCATCTTGTTTTGTCTCATCTTTACATGTGTTCTTAGCATCCTTTACTAAAAGTTAACCAGTTTCATCTGTTAAGTATTCTAAGCAACTCTCCTCATTGTTTTGTTGTGTTGTAAGTGCATACCCTTCAACAGTCCTGCAATTGGTATCAGAGCATTCCAGGCTCTTGATATAAGATCTCACCATCTTATGATCCCTCACACACACAAAATACTTAAAATCTCAAATGGCAGCTATCTCTAAAGCTTATATGGAAACTGGAACCATGACAAAGTCCCCATTGATCACTCTTGATGACTTAGACACTTGGTGCCAAAGAATGGAAGGCTTTATCAAGTCTCTAGACTCAAGAATATGAGAGTTTGTTGCACTGGACCTTACATACCAAGCACCTCCGTTGCTACTAGAGGTGGTATGATACCCAAGGTTATGGCTGACTACTCAGATGAAAATAGAAAGAGAGTAGAAATTGATCAAAATGCCATGACAGCCCTTCAGAATGCTCTTCCAAACTCTATATACAGAGGTTTCAAGAAATGCAAAACAGCTAAGCAGCTATGGGATGCCTTGAAACTGGTGTATGAGGGTTCCTCTGAAGCCAAGGAGAACAAGAAGGATCTCCTGAAGCAACAATTTGAAAGTTTCACCTTCAAAATATGTGAAACCATGACTCAACAATACTTCAGGCATGTTGAGATTATGGACACCCTAGTGGATGGTGGAGTGGCTCTTGAGAATAGGGACATTGTAAGGAAGTTCATGTCCTCTCTTCCTAGGCAATGAACACACTATTGTGTTGTTATCAATAGAACTGAGAACCTGTAGACTCTCACCTTGACAGAGTTGCATGGCATTCTTAGTGGATACCAGATGGATAAGAACATGCAAGGTTTATCTCGCAGCTACAACAATAAAATGGGTTTAGCCCTTCATATGACTGAAAGGAATATCATAGAACCTTAAAATCATCTCATATGCTATTCTAACAACTCACAAAAGGATCCTTTCATCACCTTCCTGGAGACACCAAGGGATAACTATACTCAAGGAAGCCCATTCCAAGAGACAAGTTCTTCTCAAGCCTTTGTGTCTTCTAATAAAAGTTGTGGCAACTTTCTCTTTACCCTTGAAGACCTGGACTGTATCCATCGAGATGATCTGGAGTATATGGAGATAGTTCAGCAAATGGCGCTTCTCACTCATAGAGCCAAGAAGTTCTACAAGCGGACAAGAAGGAAGTTCCCTAGCAATGCAACCAGTGGAAAGTATGGGCTAGATAAAAGCAAAGTCAAGTGTGACAACTGTAACTTGATGGGCCACTTTGCTAGGGAGTGTAAGGCACCAAGAACAAATGGTGGCCAAGCATAATCCAGACCAAACTACACTGATAAAGCCACCCAGAATGAGAAGCCAAAGCAGCAAGCTGAAGTTGTTATTGAAGAAGGAGGCTTTGACTGGAGCTTTCAGGTGGAAGATACATCTCCAAATCTAGCATTGATGGCTGACCATGATGAAGCCAAGGTATTTGAACATCTTTGTACCCCTAAATGTATTGCTAAAGTCAATAGATACACGTCCTACAAGTTGGAGATGAGATCTGATCTTGAGTCCTTGAACATTTTAAAATCTGATTTTGAAAATGCTCAAAATGACTATAAGTTAAAGATAGAGGACTTAGAGAAAACCATTTCAGTTTTAAAACATGAGCACACCAATTATAGGACTCAGATCAAGGATCTCATAACTAAGTTGACTGAAAGCCATGCTGAGCTTGTGATCAGCAAAGCCAGGGCAGAAAAATATGTTCTTGAAGAAGAGACCTTTAAGAACATGATATCCTCATCCTTGCATGCAAAAGTGTTTTACTAGAATAAGCAGGGACTAGGATCTAGTGAGATAGTTCATCCACATACAATCTTGTCTGTAAGATCACCTAGTTGTGGACCTTGTGAAGATGAGCTTCCTCTTATATACCCCTTGAGTGAAGAGGGTGAAGAAGTGATAGTGAAGAATTCCTCTGAGATGAGTGAAGAAGAGGATTCTATGAAGGGTCACTATCCTTCTAAGGAGAGCAAGAAGCCTATGATTACCAAGTCTATGAGGAAAAAAGTTGATCGGAAAGAGAAAGAGAAAAGCTAGGAAGGCTTAAAAGATCAAGGCCACTTTTGACTCTAAGTAGAAACAAATTTTTATCTCTGTAGGGTTTGAAGTGGTTAAGACTAAGGACATCAACCTAAACTCCTCTACCAGGAGTTTTGGTTCATGTTCAAATCATCTCAACATCAAGAAAAAGGCTGATCTGTTGTGTACCACTACTACACAGCCTGAACCATCCAACTCCAAGAACAGTTCATAACCCAAAAGGACTGGCTCAGCATCTGCAAAGATGAAGGTGGAGAAGGGATGTGATCAAAGTCAACCTTGTTCTTAGAAGAAAGCTCTTAGGAAGGAAAAGGTGGAATGTGTTATGTGTGATAGTACTTCTCATCTTGCTAAGGATTGTCCATACAATCCAAGAGGTACCCTTCAGGTGACCAAGAAAGAGACTTCCAAGAGCTCCAAGAAGGTTTCAGCTTCGGAAGGAAAATTGGAAGGAAAATTTGTTTGCTTAGGAAGCTCCAAAGTGAAGAAGAAGGCATGTGGAAAATTTCCTTCAGAAGAAAATTTGGTCTCAGAATAAAGGAATACTTCCGAAGCACTGAAGTCTACTGCAGTGTTAGCAGGATCTTCCGAAGGTCCAGTCATCAAAACTTTCGAAGTCTAAAAAGCTTCCAAAGTATTGAAGGTCAAGTCCAAACTTCCGTAGGTGGTGTGGAAGTCAAAGATAGATCAAGTGACTGGAAGTTCTCCATCAACAATAGAAAAAGATCCTGAAAGCAAAACAATAGGATCTATTACTGTTTCATTACCTTCTACTTCTTTTGATGAGCCCAAGACCAATAAGGCTTGGGTTTCCAAATGTAACTAATCATTTTCTTTATGCAGGAACAACTCAAGACAAACAAGAATGTCTGGATCATTGATAGTGGTTGTTCCAGGAACATAACAGGCAATAGGTCAATGCTCTAGAACTTTGAAAGAATTGATGGAGGGGTAGTTGCTTTTGGAGGAGATGAAGGTGGTTACATTTTTTGAAGGGGCAAGGTCACAAATGGTAAGCTCAACATTGAGAAGGTAAACTTTATCAAAGATCTTGGATACAATATTTTGTATGTATCTTAATTTTATGATAATTCATAACATGCTCTTCATTAAGCATGAGTGCATTGTTCTCAAGACCGGGGTGGTCATTCCTCATGAGCATATACTGCTCAGAGCCCCTAGGAAAAAGAACATGTACAAGATGGATTTGCAAGAGACATCTCCCTTAGGAGAAGTTTCATGCTTTCTATATAAGGCCAATAGTCATGAGTCATTCCTGTGGTATAAAAGAATGTGCCATGTAAACTTTACGAACATGAATAAACTGTTAAGAATGACTTGGTAACAGAAATGCCAAAGAAAGAGTTTACCAGTGATGATCATTGTGTTGCATGCCTGAAAGGGAAGCAACATAAGGTATCTCATAAGCCTAAGGAAAGAAACTCCATGACTACACCCCTACACTTGTTACATATGGATCTTTTTGGCCCCACCTTTATAATGAGTCTTGGAAGGACCTCTTATTGTTTGGTGATCACATATGACTTTACAAGATTCACTTGGGTCTTTTTCCTTAGAACTAAGGATGAGACCCCTGAGATTCTGAAGAATTTCATCTTAAAGATTGAGAATCAATGTGATAACAAGGTCAAAACCATAAGATTTGATCAAGGAACTGAATTCTAGAACCAAATCCTTGATACATTTTGTGATGAAAGGGGTATTACAAGACAATACAGTGCTCCTAGGACTCCTCAGCAAAATGGTGTTGCTAAGAGGAGAAACAGGGCACTGATTGAAGCTGCAAGAACCATGTTGTCTGACTCTAAGCTGCCCATCACCTTCTGGGCAGAGGCAGTCAACACAGCCTCCTATGTGCAAAACAGAGTTTTAGTGGTTAAGACTCATGGCAAGACTCTATATGAGCTTTGGCATAAGAGGAAACCTTTCATTGGTTTTCTCAGGTCATTTGGATGTCCTTGCACCATCTTTAATACCAAAGATCAAATAGCCAAATTTGCTAAGAATTTAGATGATGGACATATCATTGGATGCTCTTCTCAAGCTAAGGCTTATAGAGTATATAATTTCAAAACAAGAATTGTTAAGGAGTCAGCCAATGTGACTTTCAATGAACACACACCCAGTGTAGGTGGTTCTGGTCCTGATTGGCTATTTGATCTTGATTTAGTTACCAATTGTTTTAACAAATCTTGTGAGAATGTTTCAGGGTCTACAGATATCTTATCCCCAGGTGATCCTGATCCAAGATTTGAGCTAAGAAGACCTTCAAGTTACACATCTTCAGCTCCAGTTGTAACTACTTCGGCAAATGAGGTTTCTATCAGCAAAACAATGACAAATTCAGTTGATACATCTGCGATGCCTTCAAATTCCAGCTCAGAGGCTTAACAACCAGATAAAGAAACTTCAAATGCAAAAGACAATGACGGTGGTGGTGACAGTGATCAAGAATTTCTTGATGTTGATAACCACTCCATAGATGAAAACATCAATTATGTCAAACACTCATTGGATCAAGTCTCTCTTGATAAGTGTGTTGATGTGGTGGAAGAAGCATCAATGCTAGATCTAGATTTCTCTAATTTAGATCTATCTCAGCAACTTGCTGTGATCCCTCAGCTAAGGATCCACAAGTCTCACCTCACCACAAACATCATTGGAGATGTTGACACAGGGGTTAGAACAAGAGGAAAAACCCATGAAGCAAATGTTTGTCTGCATTCTTGTTTCTTATCCCAGATAGAGCCCAAGAAGATTGATGAGGATATGAAGGATGGAAATTGGGTTGAAGCTATGCAAGAGGAGCTACTTTAATTCAAAAGGCAGAAGGTTTGGAACCTATGTCCTCTTCTTCATAGGAAGACTACTATGGAACTAAATGGGTGTTTAGGAATAAGAAAGATGATAAAGGGATTGTCATCAAAAACAAAGCTAGACTAGTTGTTCAAGGGTACACACACGAAGAAGGAATTAACTACATTGATGTCTTTGCTCCTATAGCAAGACTAGAAGCTATTAGGATATTCTTGGCATTTGCTGCATCCAAGAACTTCAAGGTCTATTAACTTGATGTCAAGTGTGCTTTTCTGTATGGGGTGATTGATGAAGAGGTGTATATCAAACAATCACCTGGTTTTGCAGATCCTAATCATTCTGATTATGTCTGCAAGCTTGACAAAGCTCTTTATGGGCTGCACCAAGCACCAAGAAAATGGTATGAGGCTTTATCTTAGTATCTCTGCAAGCATGGATACAGAAAGGGTACTATAGATGGAACTCTCTTTATCAAAGGACAAGGAAATGACTTAATACTAGTTCAAGTGTATGTAGATGATATCATTTTTGGTTCAACTAATCCAAGGCTCTGCAAAGACTTTGAGACTCTGATGAAAGAAAGATTTGAAATGAGTGCCATGGGGGAACTTAATTTCTTTCTTGGAATTCAAGTAAAGCAAGTTGAAGATAGAATCTTCATAAGTCAATCAAAGTATGTTCAGGACATACTCAAAAGATTCAACATGACTGACTGTAAGATTGCTAAGACACCCATAACTAGAAACCACTCCCTTGGGCCTGATCTTGAGGGGGAGTGTGTGGATGAACACCTTTACAGGGCTATGATTGGGTGTCTTATGTATCTTAGAGCTAGCAGGCCTGATATCATATTTGCCACATGTATTTGTGAAATATATCAAGCCAACCCCAAGATGTCTCACCTCATCACTGTCAAGAGAATTCTAAGATACCTCAAAGATGCCTCAACACTTGGTCTTTGGCATCCCAAGAATTCTGACTTTAATCTGTATGCATATATAGATAATGATTATGGTGGTTGCAATATGACTACAAAGTCTACATCTGGGGGATGTTAGTTTCTTGGTGGAAGGGTTGTCTTATGGCAATGCAAGAAGCAATCCTATGTCTCTGTATCAACTGCTGAAGCTGAATACATTGTTGCTGCAAGCTGTTGTGCTCAAGTGATTTGGATTCAAAATCAGATGCTTGACTATGGATTAAATTTCAAGGAGCCTCCCATTCATATAGACAATAACAGTATCTATCGTAGAGAATTCTGTGTAGCACCCAAGGACAAAAACATCAATATCAGGTATCATTTAATTAGAGATTACTTTGAAAATGGATTAATTAAACTAGTCAAAGTTAATACAAATAAACAATATGTTGATCTGTTTAGAAAAGCCTTTGATGAACAAAGATTTAAGTATCTTATTTTAGCTATTGGTATGATTAACTTTGAGTAGGTTTTTCTTAAAACTAATTCATATTATTTCTTAAAATTTGTGTGTCCTAGGTTGTCTAGTTTATCACCTTCATAAGCTCTTGTTTTCTCAAGATAAAAACCTTTTGAAGACTTTCCTTAGAATTTTTAAAAATCTTGATCCTTCGGAAGATATGTTTTTACCTTTGGAAGAAACTTATGCCTTCAAAACAAATAACTACCTAATTAATTTTTCCTTCGGAAGAAATTTCTAATCTTCCGAAGCTTAAAATCTCTCTTAGCCACTTATATGTTTTCAAGAACAATTTCCTTCTGAAGCAAATTAACTCTCGAAAGCTTGTTCTATTGAATAAAACGTCCAAGTCTTAATTTTTCTTCTGAAGCAAATTTTTCAAACCTCTTAGGAAATTCTTCCGAAGTCATTTTGGCTTCGGAAGCTTTTTCATTAAAACTTCCGAAGACAATTTACCTTCGGAAGCTTTTTCATTAAAACTTCCGAAAACAATTTACCATCGGAGGCTTTTTGACTTCCAAGAAAACTACTTTTTGAGCAAAAAGCAAACTACTTTTTCAGAGGTGGGACTAACATCAAGATTTCAAAGTTTATCCTCTTTCATTAACTTTGTCTTAAATCCTTTTCACATATAAACCCAACGGTTCCCCCTCTTTCTATCGTCTTCATCTTTCCTCCAAACCTAAATTCCCAAATTTCTCTCTGAACCCGCCTTCGTTCATCCTTCCTTCACCTTTAAGCTTTCTCAAAATGGCCAACCTTAATAAAAGAAATGACCTAGATTTCTCCATACAGTTACACAGGCAACACAATCAGGTTGCTCTGTTAAACTCTGAGAAAGATCCATATTTCTCAGAGGTATGTCGTTTCTTGGCTTTATCTAACTACTTCACCTCCCTTACCATTGATCCTACTCTGTATGAGGATCATTTGCTTGAATTTTAGAAGACCTGCCAAGAGGTCGTTTTGGATGGGGAGAAGGCACTGTCTGCCACAGTGCAGGGGAGAACATTCTTTATCACTCCGGCCATCATCAACAATCATCTTCAGCTGGATAAAGAAGAAGGTGAGGTGTTCTTCCCTAAAGAAGTTGTTAATCATTCCTTTAGGCATATGGGCTATGAGGGAGATTACTCTGTAAAGACCTTTAGGAAAGGGAAGGTCTTATCCAAGTGGAAATACCTGCTTCATGTGGTTATCCATAGCTTGTCCAACAAGCATGGAGGGTGGGAATAGATTCCTGAAGATCTCACCTTCATAGTGCATGGGATGGTTCAGGGAGTCAAGTTTAGGTACTCTCAATTTGTTTATACAAATCTTCTTGCTAACTTTGACTCTTTTCAGTATTACATGTTTCCTAGATATGTTCAATACATTCTCAACTGTGAACTAGGCTCACAGTTGAGGGAAACATGTAATATTCTTAAATTGGTATAGATGAAGCCCGACATCTTTAAAATTTTGAAGAAGCCAACTGTTGGCTTCTCAGGGGTAGAAACAGCCCTTGTCCCAAAAATGTTAGAGCTCATTGCTCAAGGTGACAACCTAGCAGCACAAGCTAGTGTTGAACCCACACCTTCTACATCTCAACCACCCAAACAGCCACAAATCACCCTCACCTACAAAAGAAAATCCAAACGAACCCCTTCTCAAACTATTGAGTCTGTGCAGGCCCCCATATACCTACTCATACAAGAGGAAGTGGATACTAGAGCTCCCACTTCTCCTGAGGAGCAACCCACTCCTGTTACTTCAAAGATCAGTGTTGAGGTTCCTCATGCTCAGCCCGATGAGCTCACAAGCCCAAATGCCTTAAGCCTTCACTCTGAGTCTCAACACTCAAGTGAATAACCTTCAGGGGATAGCTACCATCCCAAGCCTTTAGAGTTAAACCAACCCATTCATAACCTTGACTTCTATATTGATGAAGACTTAGGTTTCAGTGAGTGCCATGACTCTCTCTTCTTTTCCACTTCTTAAAGAGAGATGAGTGCTGCTGAGTCTCCAATGTCTAGCCCACATCAGTCACCCATCACTGAGGTGGATACTTCTAAACCTTTTTAGGATATCCATATGGAAGAGCCTCTTACTTCTGCTAGTGATTACATCATTCAGACCTCAACCATGGCAACTCAACCTATTGACACCTCAACTGAGGCTGTCAGTGAGTAGAGGAAATCCAGCAGCCAAGAATCTAAAGCTAGTGGTGAGAGAAAGGGCTTGGGTCCAATCATCTCATCCCCCAATGATTCTTCTGATGAAGATGAAGGGAATCTGAGGCTAAAGATGTAAAAACTGTCACAAACATGCACTTATCTAGTCTCCAAGGTTAGTCATCTTCAATCACAGGTGACTACCTTGCAAAACAAGGTCATTTATCAACAACTTGAGATTTCTTACCTCAGGGAAAAACTAGCTGGGAGACCTCTAAGAAGAGCTCAACTAGGAACACAAGAACCTATGAATATGGTTGACCTAACCTCTAGCTCATCTATGCAAGTGGGTGATGCTACCAAAAAGTAGGAGAAAGAGAAATTCATTACATATATGGTGGGAGTTCTTCACAAAGCATGCACATTGAGGACTCACCATCCTCACTTGTAATTGTTCATACTCAGCAACTTCCTCAAGTTCACATTGATGTGGACTCAATAGACTCCTATATTTAGAGTCTTTTTGAGGAAGGAATACCAAGGGCAATGTCATATCCACCATCACATTATTGGGTGGATGTATGATGAAAACAGAATAGCCCTTGTCATTCAAAGAGTTCAAGGGCAGCAAGAAGTCTTCAATTTTCAAACTTTGAACTTCTATGAAAGTCTTGATCTTGTTAGCATGCCACTTATTAACCAAAGCCAATCCAGACAAGCTGACAAGCTGGCTCAAAGAATTCAAGACAGAATCACTACAGAGTTCAACATCAGAAGGAGACTAGGGCAATCAGGCAATATCATTGGTCAACTGGATGTTGAGACAGACCCTAAAATTAGCTTCATAGGGGAAACCTTGACTGAAGGCCCAGTGGTAGAACTTGAGAGCACTGTGTCACCATCAACCGTTGCAGAGGTTCATTCTCTGGATGAGACACCTGCTGGTGAAGGTGCATCTTAACCTCTCTCTGGGCAGAGCTTAGAAGCTACAGCAAGTAATGAAGGCCAAAGCTCTCTGCACCCTGAGTCACAAAGGTCTCTGAGTGACAAAAGGAAAAGAAAAATGACTTCTGAAGAGATTAAAGAAGAGGAAAGAGAGAGGAAAGGAAGCTGAGGGGAGAAAGTTTCTCTACTTGGTCTGCAAGACTCATGGAAGCTACTATTAAGGTTGCCCCCAGGTCAAAGACTCAGGATGATGAGTTAAAGGCAGTCAGGGTCAACTACTTGCAGACCAGGAACTATGACATTGATAATATCATCTCCCTCCTATTAGATGAATTAAATGAACTGGATGATATGGAATTGTCAAAGGAAAGAAAGATGGCAGAGGATGCAAAGCTACTTCTTCAAATCAAAGAAAAAAGAAGACAGAAAAGACTGTAGAAGCATGTGTCTACTCTCTCCCCAGTTCAACAAAGCCTTTTACATGAGGATGTGACTCCATAAGAACCTCAGGTAGACAAAGAAACTAATAGGATCAACATGATTAACTACCTGAGTGCCACAGGTCTCTATCAGGGTATTGCACTTCTTCCCTTACTCTTTGATTACATTGAGTTTGAGTATCTCAAACAACTTGAACTTGAGTTAGTCAAAGAAAGAAAAACCACCAAAAGAAAGTTAAGGGAAGAGGCTGCAAAGTCAAGAGCCATCATCCAGAAAAGCATGAAGAAGTCTGCTGATAGGCAGACCATGATGAGCTTCTTGAAGCTGTATGGATTCTCCGGAAGGAGACTTGGCCCTATGTCTCTGTCTACTATGGATGAGCATATTAGGGTAATCAAGCAAAAGATCAATAGTGAAGAGCTAATGGACTTACACTCCCCTCCAAGTCAATCTCCACCTGAAGTGGAGGTAAAGGTTGAACAACCTGAGACAACACCACCTGGACCTCCTGTTAAGCCTCAGAATGCTTCATCTATGGATCCACAGCAGGGTCAAACTCCCTCTCCTTCTAAACCTGTGAGGGAGGAACACCCAACTGAGCAAGAAAAAGAAGATAAATCAGGTGCTACAGGTCAGTCTTCTCAGTTAAAAGGATCAAAGAGAAGAAAAAGGATGGCTTCTAGACCAAAGCTAAAGAAGAATTTGAAAGAAGCATCCATCTCCAAACCTCAAGATGAGTCAAACATCTTGAGGATGTACAACTAGAGAATGCTCCGTCAACTCGAATTCAAATAGCTCCTCTAGCATCAGGAAGACCCATCTTGTCCTGGACATACACTACAAATCCAGAAAGATGGCATATCATCAGAGATCAAGGTGCTAAGAATGTCAACACATGCCAAGACATGTTCAATCTGCCTCTACATGATCTCTTTGACATGTGAAGACACTTTGAGAGTCTGAGTGATCCTGATAATCTTATGAAGAAAGGCATGGTTATTATCATGATGAGAAATGTAAATATCTGAAGTCTTCAAAGTGTTTTGGTAGCATCAGCCTAGGGGGAGTTTGTAAGGTTTAATATAAGGCTAATGCAACCCAAACACCCAAAGTCTCTCCTGCATGCATGCACAAGTGTACTGAAGTGGAATGCTTTGGAAGTTTCACACCAACATCAAAAAATATTCTAAGTGTGAAATCTTCTGAAGCCAAGACCAGTATCTTTCGAAGCCAAAGATGAAGTCTTCCAAAGCTTCAGAGACAAAGTCTTCCTAAGCCAACACTTGAAGACAGATTTCTTCCAAAGACTTTTGAACACATGCTTTATCTCATGTACCTTTTCCATAAAGCTGGACCCCTTTCCGCTGCAACTCTGATAAGACACCAACTTTAAATAAGTTGATGAAACATCCATGCTTTTGGTAACTATACATTGAGGTCTTGAGTCTGTAACATTCCATTTTATGTACTTTATCATTTTTGTAATATATTAGGATGTGAGCTATGGCATGTCATAGTCACTAGTCAAAAGGCAATATACCTTTTGACTCTACATTTTATTTTGTAGTTGTCTAGTCAATTGTATCCAGCTGGCTTGAAAAGTATGGTTGGTTGTAGGATGTAGTATATGTATCTCAAGTACTTGTAACTTTTCTCTATGCTTTTGTAACATTTGTAATAGAACTTGAGAAGCAATATACAACATTCTTGAAAACCAATTACTTTTGTGTTGCCATCTTGTTCTGACTCATCTTTACTTGTGTTCTTAGCATCCTTTCCTAAAATTTAACTAGTTCCCTATTTGATCTGGTAAGTGTCTAAGCAACTCTCCTCATTTTTTGTTGTGTTGTAAATGCATACCCTTCAACGATCTTGCAAGCTGCACATCTTTGAGCAGTATCTCCTGTGAGGAGGAGTATGTCAATTTGAGTTATAGTGACAACTCCTCAAGTTCCTTCACAAGAGAGCAATTCCTTGATCTCCCAAGAGGAACACTGGACCAAGCTGCTAGACTACTTGGCCTCAACTCTGATTCCTTAAATGATGAAGAGAAGAAGGTCAGAAAAAAGCCGACAACTCTACTGGATACAAAGAAAGGGGACAAGGTTCCTAGTTAGCCCTTTGTGCCAAGAAAGAAGATTATCTAGTGGAGGTTCGATGAAGCCTCTCATAACTTTCTTATGGAGAGAGATAATGGAGAGAGCAATAGGCTTAATGCCTCTTCTCTACTACACTTTAGCATATTTGATATTGATGAGTTAGCAGAGAAGCCATTCTCCAATCCTTCCAACTCTGACATAGTTGTTCACATTAGAATCATCTAAGCAGCCTTCAACTTGCTGAGCTAACTACAAAAGCCAAGATTGAAGAAGAGTTTAAGCTTAGAGAGAATGAAGACAAGGAAAGGTTGTCCATCAAAGGCAAAGCCTTTCTACAAATGGTGGAAGGCCCTAAGTTGTAACCAGTAGTTAGAAAGGAGTATGACTATAACTCCCATCAACTAACTCTCTTCAGAGGGACTCAACAGAGTATACATATCATTCAGAGTGACAGACTAGATATCCTGTCCACGAATGATCTATACAAACTTCTCAGCACCACTTCTGGGAAAAACAAAGAAACAAATAAGTATCTACTTTCCCAGGTGTTGAAAGTTTTGAGAAGCAGGAATAAGTGAGGTTTTGATAGCATCAGCCTAGAGGAGTTTGTTGGATCAAGAAGGTTGGTTCAATCAAAACCAAATACTTAGAGTATTTTAAGAACAACTAATAAAATTCTTCCAATGAAAAATTCAGCACTTCCGAAGGTATATGCTGAACTTCCAAAGCAAAGCTCAAAGGAACTTCTGAAGATAACCTTCAGCTTCCGAAGACCAAGTCTCTGCTCTTCTGAGAGTTCAACACTTAGAAGAAATGAAGACTACAACTTCCAAAGAATGAAGTCCAAAGGAAGCCTTGGAAGAAGTAGTCACCTTCGAACTATAAGTGGCTTTGAAAGAACAAGTTCTCCCGAAGCCAGTTAACATTAGGAAGTAACTACTATGAACTGGTGGACATAAGTATGGTATCTCTGACACTCCACTGCAAATCTCTGAGATACTGCATGGCGTTTCCCAAAAGGCCACGTAGTTGACCATACTTTAATCTACTGTTCACACTTTATCAGTTAGTATAGTTGCCAACTCTAGTTAGTGACAAAAGGTAAGTCATGGACATGTCATGACTACCATATCTCAGATAAAACATTATTTAAGATACCTTAACTATAGCCTTGTAGCATTTGCTTTAGTTATAGGATTCCATCTGGTATCAAAGTATATCCGGTTGTAGGTAGTAGTGTATATAGTTTCTCATGGTAACTCTTGTAGTAAGGTTGTAAGAGTCTTGAAATACTTTGAGTTGAGAAGTAATGTATACAAGTATCTTGAAAATTATTCTCTCATGTTTTCTTTGTGTTACTTATTATATTATAATTAACTCTTAGAACAACTCTGCTTCTTTAGTGTTCATTAGTAAGTTTGAGAAAATTCTTGTGTTGAATAGAAAAACCAATCCTTCAATATAGTTTTCTCTAAGTCTCTATCTTTAACTTATAGTCATTTTCAGCTCTTTTAAATTCAGATTTTAATATATTCATGGACCCAAGATCAGATCTCATCTTTAAGTTATAGGACCTATATCTATTAACTTTAGCAATGCATTCAGGTGTATAGAGATATTCCAATACCTTTGTTTCATCATGGTTAGCCATTAGTGCTTGGTTTGGAGATGCATCTTTCACCTGAAAACTCCAGTCAAAGCCTTCTTCTTCAACAGCAACTGTAGCTTGCTACTTTGGCTTCTTATTCTAGGTTGCTTTCTCAGTGTATTTTGGTATGGTTTGTGCTTGGACAACATTTTTCCTTAGTGCCTTGCACTCTCTTGCAAAGTGTCCCACTTGGTTATAGTTGTAACACTTCATTTTGCTTTTATCCAGACCAAAATTTCCATTGGAAGCATTGCTTGGAAACTTCCTTCTTGTCCTCTTGTAGAACTTTTTGTCTTTGTAAGTGAGAAGAGCCATCTGCTGAACTATTTTCATGTACTCCAGATCATCTGGATGGATATAGTCCATGTCTTCAAGGGTGAATAAAAAGTTTCCTGTGCTTTTCAGTAGAAGACACAGAGGCATGTGAGAGTCTTAAGGTTCTCAGTCCTCTTGATAACCACACAATAATGTGTCAATTGCCTAGGAAGAGAGGACATAAACTTCCTTACAATGTCCCTGTTCTCAAGAGTTACTCCAACATCCACTAGAGTATCCACAATCTCAACATACCTGAAGTATTATTGAGTTATGGTTTCACCTGTTTTAAAGGTGAAGTTCTCAAACTGCTACTTTAGGAGATTCTTCTTGTTCTCATTGGCTTAAGTTGACCCTACATACATTAGCTTCAGTGCATCCCATAGATGCTTGACTTTTTTGCACTTCTTGAAGCCACTGTATATGGAGTTTGAAAAAGTAGCTTGAAGGGCTGTCATGGCCTTCTGATCAATCTCTAGTTTCTTTCTGTCTTCATCAGAGTAATCAGCCACAACCTTTGGAATCATACCACCTCCAACAGCAGCTGAAGAGGTGCTTGGTATGTAAGGTCCTAACACAATAGATTCCCACATCCTGGAGTCTTGTGACTTGATGAAACCTTCCATTCTTTGGCACCAAGTGTCAAAGTTTTTAAGAGTGATGAGTGGGGACTTTGTCATGATTCTAATTTCCATATCAGCTTTAGTGATAACTTTCATTTGAGATGTTAAGTGTTTTATGTCTATGAGGGATCTTAAGATGTGAGATCTTACTATCAAGGGCGTGGAATGCTCTGATATCAATTGTAGGATCATTTAAGAGAGTTCTGGTCACTTACAACACAACACACAATGAGGAGAGACAGTTTAGAATACTTAATAGATCAAATAAGGAACTTGTAACATAATATTGACACTTAGAACACTAGCAAATATGAGACAAAACTAGAACAAAAACAACAAAAGTATTTTGGTTTTCATGGATGTTGTATATTTCTCTCAAGTTCTTTTGCAAGTGTACAAGCATTAAGATAAGTTACAAAGACCTGAGATACTTATAATACATACTATAGTTGGCCATACTTTGAAGGCTAAGTGGATACATGATCTAGACAACAACAAAATCAATATAGAGTCAAAATGCAGATTGCTTTTTGGCTAGTGACTATGACATGTCACAACTCACATCCTAATATATTACGAAAAGGATAAAAGTACATAAAGTAGAAAGTAAAGGACTCAAGACCTTAATGTATAGTTACCAAAAGCATGGACCTTTTCACCAACTTGTGAAAGTTGGTGTGTCATCATAGTCGCGACGGAAAGGTGGCCCATCTTTATGGTAAAGTACATCAGATAAAAGCATGTCTTCAAAAGTCTTCGAAAGATAATATGGCTTCACTTCTTGGCTTTGGAAGATGTTGGTCTTGGCTTCAGAATATTTTACACTCGGAATATTTTGTAGTGCAAAACTTCTTAAGCATTCTACTCAGCACTTAGAGCATGCATGCAGGATAGACTTTTGAATGTTTATTGGATGTTTTGGATGCATTAGCCTTATAAAAAACCTTACAATACATATATATATATATATATATATAAAGGTCACATCTTTAATATTTTAAAACTCTATATAATACTTACATATTGTTGCTTTGCTATCTCCATATCAAAGGTCCCATCTTTACTCGTATGAGCATTTTAAAAAGCCTCAAGTATGCTCTTATTCTATTTAAAATTTAAAAATATATCATATATTAAATAAACACTTGTATACAATACACATACAAATAATTAAAGCATTACCTTCTTGTAACAATAACTATATACGAGGCAGTCCACCCACGACTATTGTATTATTGTTGTTGTCGGTTTGCTTTGTTTAATGATGAAGCTTTTCTGTGTCCGTCACTTAAGAAAAAATCAATTTTTTTTCTCCAGTTTTCATGATTCATTCCCTTTGGAGGGTTGGACCTTGCTTGTTCCACATCTTCATATCCTCCAACACACTCAAAATGTCTCTTTGCATTATTTTTTCGATCTCTGAATCGTTTGAGATATACAAAACGAATGCCAACCTCAATTTGATTGTATTCACGATCTCGCAAAATCTCATCAAAATCAAAGTGTCGTTACATTTAAGTTAAACAAAATGAAGCTAGTTAAATAAATACCAAATAATAAACATAAAATATATAAAAGTTACTGCCATATTCTCCTCCAACGCATTCATATCCTAAATGAGATAAAATATTTTTCTTAAACAAACAATCAAGTAATACACATTCATATCTTAAATGAGATAAGATATTTAAAAAGCAGTCCCAAAACAGGGACAACCAAAAATTGATTACTAAATCAATTTCGTGCGGGTATTTCTATGCTTGTAGTGATTAGAATAAAGTTGCGAAACCTAAAACCTAATAATACATAACAATTAATAATATATAAGAAAGTTTTAATCAACCAATCTAAACATCTTTCAACCATTTAAACTAAAAATGTACATGAAATGTGTAAATATATATATAACAATTTTCAACTAAATTTTAAGTAACTAAATACCAAATCTATCTACTTCAAATCTACAACATACATAAATATATTTTTAAACTAAGCATAAATTACATATACTAATATTATCTTAATATTCACCATCTTGAACTACATATAGTACCCAACTACATATGTTTTATTTAACCAACTAAACATCAACATCTAAATATCTTTCAATCAATTAAACAAAAATCTAGATCAAATACCCAAATACATCTAAACTCAACTAAAATTTAAGCATCAAATTCTATTTATCAAATCCATAACAAGTACTCTACATCAAATGCCCTAATATCTAAATCCATCTCACTAGTTCACCATCTTCAACACTTTTCAACCATATATTAATATAAATAATCACACCTAAAAATTACACAAATCCTAATAAAAATTGTGTTCAACCTACTAAATATACAAATCTAAACATGTTTTAATCATACATTAACATAAACAAACATAAATTTGTGTTTAAACCAAAAAATGTTACCTTCTAATTTGTGTTGAAAACTAAAGGTATTAGTTGCGACAGTGGTCGAGATCCACAACAACAGTGGCGACGGTGGTGACCGGACTTTGAGGATGACGTTGAGAGGGTGGTGGTGATCGGACTTTGAGGGTGGTAACCGAAGGTTGAGGAAAATGATGATCGAAGGTTGAGCAAGATGATGACCATAGGTTGCGCAAGACGATGACCGGAGGTTAAGGAAAATGATGACCGGAGGGTGAGGAAGATGATGACCAGAGTGGTGGTAGTGAAGTGGTGGTCGTTAGAATTTGCAGCGTTGGTCGTGGGTAATGGAGGTGTCGTGTGGAGGGAAAGAGGGGAAAAAGGAGGGAAATCCCGATTTTATTGGGTCTGCACTCTTTAGCGGCGACATGTCGTCGCTAAAGGTCTAATGTAGATTAAAGAACATTCGTCAGATCTAGCACACGTTCAATGGCCAGATCTAAGTTTAGAAACCCAAACGGATCATTGACTAATGGTGGCGACCGTCGCCACTAAAGGTGTCGCCGCTAATGTTTGTCGCCGCTAAAAGTGTCGCCCCTAATGGTGACATTTCTTAGTAGCGTGCGGATAACCTTGAAATATTAAATATGCCATTTTTAATCATATTTTAGCCAACATTGTAAAGTATTATCGTTTTATTTCATTATCATTACTTTAACGAATAACTTGTAGGATTTCACGTATACATCACGAATAATTTTGAAATCTTCGTTATGAAGTTTTCAAAATTTTTGTTTTACCCTTTAAACAAAATAAATATACTTTAAGACTTTTAACCCTTGACTTACACTTTAATGTTTCATTTATACTATTATATAATTATTATTCTTGTTATTGTCGTAGTTGTGTAATAATCTTTTAATGCTTGTCATGATAACTCATATTTTAATTACAAGTTTTACCCGATACATGCTCACTAATATTATTAGAAATACGAGTTTTATATTTTATTTTCATCCATAAAATAGGGTTTTACAAAATAACTAAACAATCCACGCAATCAGTGGTGCAACAACAACAGCAAAGAAATAGGGCTAAGCAATCCATTGTGTAGCGCTGACGATGAGGATGACAATGTCTAGCTATAGTTTCGCAGATCTCCTGCTCTGGCTTGACATGGTAATATGCCTCATGCCCCGTAAACTGCTTTCGACCCGACCTCGTTTGGCATTACTTATTGGTGCAGATGTCCTGACGCGCTCTGTGCTGGTGTTTGGGTGGTCAAGTTAGGTCCTTGTGACACTTGATATTATTGCTTCCACCGGTGATGATCTAGCTACTTGTTAGTTTAAGATTTGAATAATGGGTTTATAACTTAACTCATGTGTCTTTTAATTTACAAGTCTTTTATTAAGTGTCGTAGTTTGGTTAATTATATTTATTATTACGTAAGTTGTATGATAATTACGCAAATTATGTTTTAATTACGCAATGAATAATCACGCAAGTTATACACACAACACATAGATGTTTTTTAGAAAAATATTGTTTCTTTTAAAAAAAGTATAACAATATTATACTCATTTATAAATAGGATAAAATGCTCGATTATACGATATATA